>JACN01112791.1:0-20637 GCA_000787155.1 Scartelaos histophorus | reverse complement strand
TATAATAAATAAGTAGCAAATATCTCAGCTAAACAGATATTTTAAAACCATGGAAGATGAGGAAAGTGCTATCTTGTAAATATAAAAAAAGAATTAGCCAGAATTTGTATTAGTATTATCATTATCATTGCCGAAAGTAATTTAACAGCATAGCAGCTAACCTACATTTGTGGCCGTTGGTGGTGGAATTGTGTTGGAACAGTATTTCCATATCTGCTCCGTTACCATGTCGCTGTGCACATTTCACTTGGGTTGTGTTGTGGCACATCACATGATCTGGCTTCCTCCAACAGACCGCAGATGTTTAGTTCTACTTTTACAGCGATTATGTACAGACGCTAAAGAAAAGGGCATTTCCATATTTAGAAAGAGTAACCTGGCATATGGTACAGATCACATGTGGTGCCGATCAGGGGACTTTAGCAAGATTATTTCACCGTGACACTATATTATCTATTGAGCCATCGCAAAGCATGAGTTTAATGGGCCTGTGTCAAAAAAGAGCAACAGCAGCAAAAGCAGCAGCAGCAGTAGTAGTAATAATACTTCTACTGCTAGTATTAGTGGGGTCAAAAAGCAGTGGTAGTAGTAGTAGTAGTGTTAGTAGTAGTAGAAGCAGTAGGAGGAGGAGATATAAATTGTTAGTAGTAGTAGAAGCAGTAGGAGGAGGAGATATAAATTAACACAAATAGTTGAAGTGGTGGTAAAGATTGGTGAAATATTAAAAGTATCAACAGTATTTGTAGCAGTATAAGTAGTAGTAATATTAAAAAGTACTATAAAAATATTGGTAACAGTAATAAATGCTAGCAGCAGCAGCAGCAACAGCAGGAGCAGTGAAGCTTGTAATGGACCAAGGTCAAAAAGCAGTAGTGGTGGTTGTAGTAGAAGCAGTAGTAGTAGTAGTAGTAAAAGAGATAGTAATGCAAATAGCTGAAGTGGTGCTAAAAATCTGTGAAATAATAGTATAGTAGTATTGTATTAGTAGCAGTAATATTAAGTAGTACTATAAAAATATTGGTAGCTGTAATAAATGCCAGTATTAGTAGTAATAGTAGTAGTAAGTAGTAATAGTAATAGTAGTAGTAGTGGCAGTAGTGAAGCTAGTGATAGGGCAGGATCAAAAAGTAGTAGTAATAGTAGTAGTAGTAGTAATATTATTATTATTAATAGTAGTAGTAGTAGTAGTAGTAATAAAAGCAGCAGTAGTAGTATTAGTAGTAGTAGGAGTAGTAGTAGTAGTAGTAAAAGAGATAATAACACAAATAGTTGAAGTGGTGGTAAAGATTAGTGAAATATTATTAGTAGTATAGTATTAGTAGCAGTATAAATAGCAATAATATTAAGTAGTACTATAAAAATATTGGTAGCTGTAATAAATGCCAGTATTAGTTAATAGTGTAGTAGTAAGTAGTAATAGTAATAGTAGTAGTAGTGGCAGTAGTGAAGCTAGTGATAGGGCAGGATCAAAAAGTAGTAGTAATAGTAGTAGTAGTAGTAATATTATTATTATTAATAGTAGTAGTTAGTAATAGTAGTAGTAGTAGTAGTAGTAGTAGTAGTAATAGTAATAGTAGTAGTAGTAGTAGTAGTAGTAGTAGTAGTAGTAATAGTAGTAGTAGTAGTAGTAGTAGTAGTAGTAGTAGTAGTAGTAGTGGTAGTAGTAGTGAATCTAGTATCAATGTGGTGGCAAAAATGTAAAGATTTGAACAGTAGTAGTATTAATAGAAGCAGTGGTAAAAAATAGCATTCATATTAAACATGAGGAGTGCAAAATATGTATAGTTTTATAGAAGCAAAAAAATGAAAGTTTAAAAGTGAATAGGGTTAGGAGTGGACATAATAATTAAGTACTTTAGTTCATAAACATGAATCATTCAAACTCTATGTTCATTATAATTAAGGGGTGGTTATTATGAAGTGTTACCAAAGAACAACAAACATTAAAAACATAGAACAGTGTTAAAGTAAATATTTGAGTATAAATTGTTTATAGATTGTGTCTATAGTTGGTACTAAATGAAGTGCTTAGATGAGTGAAGTGTGTTGTTTTGTTTTAAGCAGGGCCCTAAGTCAGACAGAGAGGAAATGGAACGGCCTTTAGAAGAGGAAGTGTGGCCCCTCTGTGCGCATGTCTGTGTCTGTGCGAGAGGAAGATTCCACTGGGGGGTGAGAGAACAAAGTTATTGTAAATCAAATCGAGCAAATCTATATAGGACATTATGTACTGTACTCCAAATTCACACCCACACAAATATGACTGCCGCTGGAGCCGTCCATACGTTTGATGCAGGCGTGTGATTGCTTAATGTGCCTCTGTTTGGCAGTAACAACGTGTAGTTCTATGGAAAACAACATTTCAAAACCATTTAGCCTCTTGTAACATTTTGTCTTATTGCATCAGGTCAAATATTATGTTGACACAAAGAACATTTTGAGAGGAGAATCATTTCCTGGAATATTCCACAGTATGACATTTGTGTATTTGTATCCAAAGAGGTAGGTCAGATATAGGTCAAATCTGTGAAGAGGCAACTCCCACTAACAGTATGAATGCATTTTCTTCAAGGTATTTTTGATCTCTGATAGCAATAAAACATCTAAAATTTAAATAAATACTAGATAGATACGTTTAATGCCATAGTGTGGAACATTCAATAAAATCTTAATGGAGATAAGAAAGTGGCAGATCCCCCTAGTTTAGTTAATCACTAAATTATAATGGTTATTCCAGATATTATTTTGATTACATTTCCATTCAATCTGGCAATTCCAACGTGACAGATATCAAATGTTGAGTAGTATCATACAACAAACAACAACTACACAGTAACAGAACATATACTGAGTTGTATTCAGTCTTGCATTGGCATTAAGGTAAATAGAATTCAATTAATAAAATATTTTCACAACCACCAATTTCATTCCCCAAAGCCACTTTAATTTGCATATTAGAATAGGGCTGAGCATTGTTTATAGTATCTTGTTTGCTCACTGTCTAAGGGTGGAGTGTTAATTAGCGTAATTAAACCATTCAAATGAAAAAAAGTTAATAAAAAAGAAATAACAAATGAACGACTTTGAATGAAGCTCAATTTTTCAACACGTGCAAAAGCAGGTGGTTAAGACTCTAACACATAGTGAAACAAAATGAGTCATTCTGAGCAATACTACTGCCAATACATGTATAACTGCAAGTAGATTGGATGTGACTTCTAAACCACAAACCCCTGTACAATAACTCTACGCTAATGCTTCCATAATTCAGGGACAGATAATTAAACTAACAAATGAGGTTTCAGCAGGTCAGAAGGTCACCGATGTCGCAGTCGCTAATAGTGCAGATGACTTTGCATATATTTAATTACATGCTCATTGAAATACTTGTGAAAACATATAATTAACACTGTCATGCAACCCCTCTCTCCTTAATAATTATCACATACCAAAACGCTACTTAATACTCGTTAATACACGTTATTAACATGATAAGAAAAATATTTATATGCATGGTTACACATACAACACTTATTTACTTAAAGGTGCATTGTGTAACTTTTCTGCTGAAGGGTTCATCAAATTCTTTTCTCCGTGGAGATGTTATGACTTTGTCTAGGATGTTTTACAGTATAATGTTAAACCTTTCTGTCTTCATGCAAACTAAATCACACCAAGTTACAGGACAGCTCTATGGAGAGGCCCCCAAATCTGAATGCCCCAAAACCCGCTTTTCTATGTATTTTTCCAGCTATAAAACCACCTGCAATCTGCCCCTCCGACCACCACCATCTCTCACTCACACCCCACTTTCATACTAGGTAATGTGGGTGGAGTGCCTTGCCTAAGGACACAACAACAGCTTTTGCACTATACCGTGGTACCTGATTTTTCGAGTGGTCTCCCATCCAAGTACTAACCAGGCCCGGCCTTGCTGAGCTTCTGAGAGCTGATGGGTCAAGTCAGTATTATGGCCACAAATATTTAAGTATTCAGTTAAAGGTTATTATCCTTAAAGGCCCTGTGCTTAGTTTTATTTCTATTTGAGCAAATTTTGTCTTGCCCCATTACAGATCTGCTGTATAAGCAGCTCTTGGGGTCAAAATACGGTATCTAATCGGTCACTATCTAATCATTAGGCATTTTATTGTCCAGTAATCAGGAGGTGCACATTTGCAGGCTGGTTGACCGTCAGATGAGTTGTGAAAACAAATTATAAGCTTAATGCAATGGATAAATAGAATATCCAGAATGCATAATGTAATTAATGAATAACTCTGGACCATTCCAAACAGTTTAAAATGGATTTATTCTGTTTTTCACATTTTAAGACTGTAAAAATCTGGTACAGTGCCATAACATAGAACCATAAAATGCAAACCAGATTAGAATATTGGCAGTCACCGCTGTTAGAAGTTATGATGTTGAAGATTTAGGCCTTTGATATGAGGCGTCTGTCTGAAGAGGGGATCATAAAACTCTTAATAAAGTGATAAATGAACAATGAGACGGGGCAAAGATTCATGATACACATTAGGGCAGAGGTAATAGTCAATTAATGACGCAAAAGTAGAGAAATGATTTACCACAAATAAGAAATCTCTCAACACACAAGTGCATACTAACCTTTAGACCTATTGCTACACATTTGTGCTGAATTAGTAATTAAATATTCTCAGGTAGATAGCCTGGTTTATAAATGTAAAGTGTGGCTTAAGGTCCCTGTTACCTTCTTCAAGCAGAGTTGAAAGTGGAGAACCATGTTCATTTGTCCTGGTTTAGTGTTGCTCTCATAACATTTTACCCTAGTTTCTTTGTCATGGTCACTAAAGCTTTTTTTCAGACTGCCTATGCCTGATTTTTTTCTGCATTGTGGAAAAAAATGTGACTTTCCCCCGTGTGGATATATTATAGCAGCTCTTGGGGTCAAAATAAGTCTGCTGTGTGCTGCCTGCATCTAAATGAAATGCGTTTTTTTATCAGGAAGTGCACTGTTAGCATAATAGTTGTTGTTAAAGTTAAGAAAATTGCTTCTGATTGCGTCACTCTGGTGAGTAGTTAGGGTGAGAAATCATTTTGGAACCTTAAACTTAAATGGACTCGTTCTGTTTTTCATGTTTCCAGGTATAGCGCCTTTAAATACTGTTGAACTTGATGCTCCGTTATAAAAGGCCTAATTAACTGTAACACTTTAATGTTTTAATGTCTTCTCCTCTTCTCATCAATGCTCTAAATGTTTGAACTTCACCACCACGTCGACACGGGCCTGTCCTCAGCGGTGACCTTCGCACATACGCCCCACATGTCCAATTGTCCTTATACCAGCTCCCATCTTTTATCTTTGTATTTTCCATAACTACAAAGAGAAGAGCTGGACATCCTTCCAAGTGTTCCAAAGCTGCAGCTGTTTCCTCTTCAGTGTGTGTGTGTGTGTGTGTGTGTGTGTGTGTGTGTGTGTGTGTGTGTGTAACTGTGACTGTGACTCAGCTTTTGGCGAGACTCATATGAATAATTAACCTCAAAGCATCACTGTAATAAATTATGAAACATTTGTCTGCTGTGAGATATTTCCCTTGTTATAAACTTCTTGAGGACTATTTAAGTTTACTGTGGAAAAAAGTGGTCATTTTTTTCCACGATATAAGGAAAAAGTCAAGATATTTCTGTTATGTTTTCAAATCAATGTACACAATCATATTAAGATAAGACCTAAATCAACCAACATCAACATTATAGATTGAAGAGTAAGTTAAACACAGCCCTGCATGTTTACCCTATATACCCCATGTACTATGTCCTGTCAACATTATATCATCTGTTTTTCCTTATGGCCTCTTGTATCTAGTAGCTGAGATATATGTGTATTACTTTATTTCTATATTTTATTTTATTTTTACTTGTACACATACATTTATATAATTTTTTGCTACTTATTTTCTCAGAATGTTTTATTACCATTTCTCTTTTGTTACCATAATATATTGCGATGTGTGAGCTACTGAGTCCAAGTAATTTCCCTTGTGAATCAATAAAGTCAAAGTCTAAGTACATTGAATTACTGTTTCCTTTTTTTATTGGCAAACCAGTCATTGGCAGATTATTATGCCAAATGTCCTTTCTGTCACAATTACTAGAGCGGGAGGAAGTAATATGGGTGAAGTGTCACACTAAGATACATACAGACGGTATGCACTTCAAGCACATATTGAAGCATAACCTTTTGCAGTGTTGGCAAATGCTATCAATAGCACTGCTCCCTTCATAAGGGCATGAGCCAGAAGTGCTTTCTTGTTATTTTTCTTTTTAGGAGACGGTAAATTCAAGCGGTCAGTGGTACAGTTGAGTTGAGTGCAGCAAAAAATCTCATTTAAGTGCCAACATAGACTCAGGGAGTGTGATGTCACCCATTGCGTCTGACAAATGAAGCTCATTGAGGGTAGCAGTTATAAGGGCAAATTTGGAGTTGAGTTCCAAATTTGGAATTCTGACCGCAAGTAGGACAGCGACCAAAAAGGAAATTCAGAGTGAGGCTTTTGAAGCGAATGACCTTTCCCGCATGTTGCTAACTTTATGGACAAAATAGTGAAATAAAAACAGGATCAGATGTCACAACAGTGCCATTTTAGCAGTTGATCTATATGGAAATGTATACTTTTTTGGCCTAAAATAACATTTGGTACTGTGAGCACACCAAAACAACCCAGCAAGAAGCCTTGGTGCAACTATATCACAATAGGAATGACCTCTTGAGAAATGTGCTAAATCTATAATGGTGTCCCTATTGTTCCGTAAAGCATTTTACTTTGTGTATGAACTGTGGCCTTGTCTAAAAATATAGACACATCAACTTAAAACTGACAGGTCAAAGACATTTAAACCAACTGAGCTCCCCAAAGACTAAATAAATCCAGATTATCATGACTTCATAGTATTCTTTTCTGTATTACTGTGATCTTTGTAATAAAAGGTGCCCAGTCAGCTTTTCCATGTGTCTTCAGTCATGTGCAGCGTGAGCTCATCCAGGTTAGTGGAATTTTGAAACAGTGATTCACCTTTTTATGTACAATCACAAACACAAAACAGGCGCGTTGATTTCCTCTTGGAACGTCTTGAGGAATTTTCCCCTGTCGGCGAGGTTGATAAGCTAGGTGTGGATTCAAACAGATGTCTTTAATGCATGAGCAAACATTTAGTATAGAAGTAGTATTAGCAGTAGTAGTATTAGTAGTAGTATTAGTAGTAGTAGTAGTAGTAGTAGTAGTAGTAGTAGTAGTAGTAGTAGTAGTAGTAGTAGTAGTAGTAGTAGTAGTAGTAGTAGTAGTAGTAGTAGTAGTAGTAGTAGTAGTTGTTGTTGTTGTTGTTAGTTAGTTAGAGGAGGAAGATATATATTCAAATTGTTAATAGAGTGTAGTGTTGTAGAGATGTCCAAAATTAGAAATTCAAA
Source organism: Scartelaos histophorus (assembly GCA_000787155.1). Taxonomy (NCBI): domain Eukaryota; kingdom Metazoa; phylum Chordata; class Actinopteri; order Gobiiformes; family Gobiidae; genus Scartelaos; species Scartelaos histophorus. The sequence goes on along the minus strand of JACN01112791.1, from coordinate 13,196 downwards.
TATATTGTCTATAAACTGTTAAGAAAAGATTTCAAAACAGATTATTAAAAGTAGAACTATAACTTAACTTTGTACTGAGTGTGGAGTGAAAGTATAATGAACTGTAAAGTGCTTTGGGTATCTTGAAAGGCGCTATATAAATGCAAAGATTAATTAGTAATTATTTAATATAATCTTTAAAAAATATATGTTTAAATATTTACAAAAATGTTTGCATTTTGAGCCCTTATACTGTAGTACAATCAGTAGTAATATTCGCACTTAGTTGCAGTTGCAGTTGCAGTTGTGGCAGTATCTTTATAAACAACTGTCAAATGTATTGCTGTTCGTTGCAGTATTAGCAGCACTTAAGCAGTCACTGTGGTCACTGTGGTCACTGTCGTCAAATGAATAGTGCAAACAGTCACTATTTGTACTATAAGAGTTTTATGCTTTAAAATGCTAATTGACTTTTTTATTTTACACAGTTTTGTAAGTCCTTTCAGCAGCACACTTGTTGTACTAGCTGATTATGACAGTGAATGAGTGTCTGAAAAACAGATGTCTTGATGGATCCACTGTCCCAGAGCGTGTGCAGTAATGGAAGCAGAGCCTGCCCTGGCAGGTGGGAGTCTGCCTGCTGGACTGCAGTACATGTGTGACGTCCACAGTCGCTCCAGGGCCCGTACAAACACATAAGTCTATCTGTGGTATGCACCAACTACCAACCCACTGCACTTAAACAGAGCGTATACACAGCACATAGAGGGTTCATTAGGAAATCAGGATCCTGCCCATGTGCTAAGAAGAATCACATTTTCAAACATTAGTCAGTGCTGGTGTTTTCCATTCAGTTATTTCATAAGTAAGTGGTCATAAATAAACACTTTTGCCAAATTAGCATTTGAGCAGATTATGTCTAATGGAGAAACAATGGCAGTGTCGTTAGGCCTGCGCAAATCAAGATCCAATCATTTTAAATAATCAGTCTAAAATTATGTTGTTTTTTTTAAATCAAATTTCAGATTCTTGGTTGTAATTATTTTGTAAATGTCACAGGTATTTGTTTTAATAATATTCATCAAGGAACGGCATCTTCTTTTTTTTTTCTTTTTTTTTTTCTAAATCTCTAAACTAAATCTAACCTAAATGTTTAATCAGGAAGCTAAACCAAAAACAAAATGTTCAAAATAAAACCATGGCATACCAAGAACTAAACCAAATGTACATTTGAACTGTGTATGAGAACTCTATACTCAGATCATCAGATAATGATCACAGACCTCTGTGAGCCTCCATATAAAGAACATTTCATGGTCAACCACACAAATATATCAAATAACCGTATTTCCTATTTTACATTTTCCATCTATGGAACAGGAACATTATGTCTTACAGAGATTTTATACAAGAGATGAGCGATATGTCAAACGATGGATAGTATCATAATTGGAGATACAACATTTGTATCTCAAATTTATTGCCTATAATTAAAATGTTAAAAAAGACAGGAAATACATCTGATTAAAACAGAACAGAAACCTCTAGTGTACTGATACATCGGTAAAATGTAATTATTAAGATTCCAAAAAAGCACAAAACTAGGTCTGAGAGTTTAATTTTGTGAATTTTGTGTCAAGCTTCTCTAGCTGAGACCTCATGGATGATTTCAGCCATTTCTTCTAACTATAACTTGTAACTTTTTGGTTGGGGGTCCATTACCTGCTTGTTGCTATAGATACGCCATTGCTCTGTCTGAAATGTTCCACAGTATGACATTAAACAGCTCTACCTTACATTTATTCAATCACAGGTGGTTTTATAGCTTAAAAATACCTAGAAAAAGATGCATTCTGACTGTGAGTGGGGAAGCCTCTCCACAGATCTGAGCTGTAACTTGGGCTGGTTTGGTCCCCATGAAAATAAAAAGGTTTAATATGATACTGTGAAACATTAGAGACAAAGCAATAACACAACTCTACAGGGAAAAGCGTCTGACAGAACCTTCACCAAAAAAGTGACACTTTACACTATGCTTTAAGTTCAGCTCAATCTGAGACAGCAGATACACATGATCATATATAGTACGTATATAGTAAACTGCGCCTTAATATAGCAAATACAACAGTAGTTTCAGATTCACAGGTACAACGCGTGACAGGCTACAAACCCGGGTGACGCTCTGAGTGGGAGATTGTGGTTGTGAGTCATATCAGATAGGCCATTGAAGCTGCACACTGTCATCACGTGAGCATATGTCACTGCGGTCACACTCGCAAAACTGCACAAAATAACAGACTCTCAAGAAGCACATGCTATTATCAAAAAGGGGATGTGTCTGCTGTTTTATCTGTGCGTCTGCTGTAGTTTGTTGCTTACATGCGTAAATAAAACGGTGACAGATAGCACCATGTTTAGAGTTTAAAAGTGGGGTGAAGGGCAGGTGACAATTCTATTAGAAATTCTTGTTTGTTTTTTTTTTGATGGAATAAACTAAATAAAACAAAATATAAAACATCCAAAACCCCAACCCTATCTGTACCCTAAATACATACACACAACTAAAACAAAAGAAAACTAGATGCACAAACATCAACCATCAATCAAGCCAAATCACGTCAAGAAGTTTAAAAAATGCGTTTGAAATGAATTATATGTTTTGAACTCATGATTAATATCTTTTTAATTGCTAGGTTTATCCACATGAAAAACCGGCACAATGTTTTATTTAGAGATTTTGTTTAAAGATAAAAGTTGTATAGCCCCTGGACTCCAAATAATACCTGATATTATCTTATATTAATAGATTGCATGATGTTTTCAAGTCTATAGCCAGTATTTTTGGAACAACAAAAATGAATCAAATGAGCCTGACTCTTTTGATGTGTCACAAAGGCCTATGCCCACTGACATGCTGTATATTCCTAAACTACTAAACTCTAAATGCTTACTAAATGCTGTGATAGCAAATGTTACAGTCGGGAAATCTAAAAAAAGCTTAAGAACAAAAACAGTATGTCCACTAATGTTCAGCTGTGTCAAAATCACAGAATTTTCCTAAAGACTTTAGCCAACGCGCTGGTTTTGTCTCATGGAGTCAGCACATCTGGACCGGCAACTGGATATAATGACCTTTTTGTTTTGAACATGACGCAATTTCATTTCCTTTTCTTTTTTAGTTTCAGATTAGTAAAGAATCTACAAATGTTAATGGTTCTGGTAATGGTTTATTTCTGTATAGCGATTTTTAGGAGTAAAATATCTATCATCTGTTTACTTCAAATCCGTAAGAAGCAAAAAAGAAAGAAAATGTATATACTTAAAAGGCCCCTACACATTTTTTCCCACGTGTTTGAGCAAAACTTGTATATTTCCAAACCAATATGATATATTATATAAGCAGCTCTTGAGGCCAAAATATGTCTACGTCTAATTAGAAAGTGTTTTATTGTCTGATAATCAGGAAGTAAATGTTAGCATGCTAGTTGCTGTGAGCTTTACCCTCATGATAAAACTCCACACTGGTCTCTGAAAGTTGTGAAATCCATTTATAAACTCATCACAATTAATAATTTGAATGTTCAGGATGCATAAGATAAGTGAGGAAGAACTTTGGACCGCCACAAACTATTTTTCATCTTTTTAAGACAGAAAAATCAGGTTTACTATAAAGGAACGCAATATGTCTTTGGTCCACATTTTAGAAAATTAAATCATCAAATCCCTCAGTCGTCCAGGTAGAATCCATGGCAAAAGGAAAATAAAATTGCCAAAGATTCCAAAAAGGTCAAATAAAGGATTACAATTAACAAGATTTTCCTTATCTTATCATCTGACCATGAATATCTGTTTAAATAACGCCTAAAGTGACATTTTAGCTTCCCCCAAGGTTTCTGCTGAATATTACAGTCGTCATTTCTTGTATCTGTTCGTGTTGCGTTAGGTAAGCGGTCAGTCATGACCCGTCACATTCACCCACTCTTACTTCTTCCTGTAAAACATGTCTTCATAGGATTTGTCCTTTTGGTGACATCATGAATCTCTTCGTTCCCATCACTGTGGTTTCTGACGAGCTCTATGTGCGTGGGATTTTAAAATGAGTCTTCTTTTCACAGGTCAGAGTGTATTTCAAAACCTTTATTTAAAAAAATGTAGTGCTTTTTATAGAAAAGTTTTTTTTTTTGTTTTTTTTTTATCTAAATAAATAGGTACACTTCAGTAACTTGCTTCAATAAGAAATTAAGCAAACTCAAATTAAGGCTAACTCACACACCATTATTTTGGCTGAATTTGCTAGAAATTTAAAATAAGTCCCTAACTTTTGTGATCATATTGTACTTGTATATTGTCATATTGTCAATTTTAAAGTACTTCAATTTTTTAACAAGTCAAAAGTTTAATAAAGTAATTACTGCTTAAATATCCAGGCCTAATACTGCTTAAGTACACGTGGATCATCATGTCCACGCTTCTTAAACACATTTTCAGATTTCTGTTGCCTTCCAGAGCTGTTACGAGCTACAGAACAGATTTTCCAGTTATTTCTATGGTCCTCTCTGTTCTAATTTGCATACATTTATACATTTTTTCAGTTTTCAGAGGCACAATTGCATCTGTAAAATATCTCAAATGTTATTATGAGGTTACTGCCTGGGATACAGAATACACACTTGTCTAGTACTTCACAAAGAGTCTGGCGAGTCTGGTTTATAGGGCCATGATTGGCAGGTGGATAAGCCAATCAGCAACACACATGAATCATCCATAAACAAATACGGCTGCTTAGGATGGAAAAACATATCACGGAGGATTGAAAAACATCGCTACAGATTCATTGAGCTCCTCTGTTTCACATGCGTTTCTGAAAAAAACCCAAATCTGATTTCACGATCATGGTTCTGCCTTGAAACACATACAGAGATATTCTGAATTTGACAGGCAAGCAATGTCATAATAGCATCTAATTCAATTCAATGTAGTTATATAGGATGTAAAGCCATTCCTAGGTGCTAACACTTACTTAGTCCCCTACAAAAACAGCTCTAGTCCTGCTTGACCTTGCTTTGACAGCTCCGTGCATTCCTCTGGGCCTGTGGTGAGTTGGCCTGTAGGGTCCCAGCTGCTGTCCTGTCCTCTCCCTTTGCACTCTGCATAGTGCACATTCCTCCCTGACTCACCATAGGCCCGCATTGGGGCTTCCTTTAGCTTCCAAATGGCACATGTGTTATCTGTCATATAAACAAGCCCAATGACTCACTGTCCATTATATAACCATGATGCCAGCCTGTACTTACTGTCAGTCAAAGCGCTCTTGCCTGGGAAGCTCTGTGTTTTGACTAATTGTGGGGAGCTTGCATAAAAGGCAATATAGTCACAGTAGTAGTGGTTGTAGTCATAATGACAGTAGTTGGAGTATGGCTGAATAATTTGGGATTTTTCTGACTAGCATTGGATCTGCCATTTATGTTTCACGTTTTAAACATGTCCAGAAGGATTGACACAAAGACTGAAATATGTTCATATTTCAGTCTTTGGACAAACCTTTACAAGTCAAGAAGAAAACAAGAATTAGATTTCAGAACATTTGTGTTTGTATGTCAATGACATGAAGCCTGTCCAGTTGCAGTTTCTTCCATTAAAAAGGTTCAAATTTCATAATAATTCTCCACATACCTGTAGGACCTCTGACCTCTATGGAACCAAATAATTTTTTCAGAAATCAATTTTTATTCATCATTTTGTACTTAAATTGTTAAAATGTCATGTGGTGCGCCCTTAACTGCTGATTTTTAAACTCTTTAAAATGACTCTTAATCTAATCAAATTTATTTTCTTTCTTTCGTGGCAAATTTTCTGTAGTGTTTTTAGTCCCACATGAGATTTCAGCTTTCTTGAATAGATATTTCCCCCATAATATTCAAACAAATATTGTGCGAGCCTGTAAATTTTTTTCAATATCATGTTTTCATGTTTTCTAATCTCAATATCATGTTCATATGACTCAGAACTTAGATTAACATCCCAACTATGTTTTATAAAATAATGTTATTCTTGGTCACATCACATGACATTTTTTAAGTTCGTAGCCAAATCATGTACATAAAAAAACACCAAAAATGCTTAATGTAATTGTTAAACATTTATATTAAGATGTATGCATACCTGACATTGTAAACATTTTAAAACTAAATAAAAAAATGTGCCTGTCCCTTGCATGTTAAACATCAATGTGGTGGAACTCATGACACGTCAAAAGTTGCAACCTTAGTGATAAATGTGTCCATCCAAACTGAGAATTTAGTCTTAAGGAGTAGTATAAGTATTAAGTAGCAGTGGAGTAGCACAAGTAGTCAATGTAGTATTATAGAAACTGTCAATTAGTACACAACAAAACTTTTCTTTTAACATTTTCCCTTAGCAACGCAGTGTTTCCATAATTTGTATATGAAACTTTCAAATATGTTCAGTATTGCCATAAAACTCAGGCCACCATGGAGATCAAACGAGTGTTTTGTCAGTATATCCACAACAGCACACATTTATGAACAGACACAAACACACCTGCATCACTTCCGGCCACAAACCGGTTTTACCTGCTGATGTCATGAAGGTTTGCTCGCTCACACACCACACCACACCCTGCTGCTGCTGCTGCTGTTTTTGGGCACAGAACAACAAAATACATAACCATTATTGTACTGTCACATCCACTATACAAGAACTTTCAATGGGGTACAAAAGTGCTCACAGTAGTAGTATTTCTGACAACTAATACTACTTATTGTTGCGTATTCACAATAAGCTTTATAGTTCTTATGTGCAATTGATGTGCTGTCGTCATTTTTAATTCTCCTATTATTTTCAAATATGAGTAGTATTTGGCAGTAGTGTATAAGTATTTTGTAGTAGTGGAGTAGCAGCCAGGAATGTAGTATTATAGTAACCTTTAAATATATTGTGAAAAAAATTAAGATAATGAATATTAGTGGCACCCATTTAAAACGATTCACTATTAAAATATGCAGTTTTCTCTCAAAAAATAATAATCTGAAAGGTTTTCATATTTTATTTTTAGGCTACAGTGTTTAACAGTGTCAGTTGTACAAAAATAGAAATACCCAGAGTGATATCTGCTGACAGGGTGACAAACAGCCTGACTACACAGACCAAAAAAAAAAAATCTGCTTGTTTTTTTTCCCCAGTTGTACCCGTTTTTCCAGTTTAAACTCCATTTCCACTCTATTTCCAGCCCCGTGTTTTTTTAATTGTGTATTTTTCGGCTATGTTGAAACCGGATATTGTGTCACATTATCTTTGATAGTATCAGATGTCATTGGAGCATTGCCTAGAAAAAGAAAAAAAAACAGAAGCTGAGTGGGTGTGTAAGCTTTATGGAATGTCTCCCCGGCTTCTGCATATAAAGGAATAATATTTCTTATGCGTTTTTATATGTCGCAGATGTTTTGGGAATGTGAAATTTCATACATGAATTGAAAACACAAGGGCTGTTTGCCTTTAGCCATTTAGTCAGTCATGAGTTAATGATATCTGCATTATAAGGATTTAACAAAAGCACAAAGGAGAAGTGAGTGACTGTAGATTTTCTGGTATTTATATGCAAAAAAGTAGATTAAAAATGATTCACAAGTTGAAACTGTCTTCATGTAAACACATTGGTTCCTCTTTTTTGCAGTAGTTGTAGTCTTGTGCGTGCATTTTGGGTCAGATACAAGGATATAAGTAACAGTTTTGAAAGTTTGTCTCCTTTCTCATCAACAAATTGTCTTTAATCGAACAAGAATTTCTTTAGCTCTAGAAAACACCTGTAGCTTCACATCATTCTCGCAATACAGCCCATATTATGAAACCAGGTCTAGCGTCTACAACTTATAGCCTATACTTTCCCATTACATGCTGACACCTGGGCAGTGTTTGGGCCGGCGGGAGAGTGCTAGGAGCGGGACACTGCCCAGCTGCCATGCGTCTGTAAGGACCAGTGTTCCTGTGTGTGTCAATAGTGCTGTAGTGGGAAATACAAAGCATAAGTGAGAGAGGAGAGAGGACACAGAGGTTTCAGTGTACACCGCAGCGTTCACTCTGCACGGTAAATGGGTCAAAATATCACCAAAGTACTTAGTATTTAACATTAGTCATTGGTGGAATATGCACCTAGGATCTATACGCGTGTTGGACTACATATGTGTACATATTTAATACTGCAAATACAAAAAAAAGTTGTATTCCTAAGACTGTGTTGTCTAGTTGTTACTGTTTTGGTTAATTTGTTTGTTAAGAACTTTACTTTTATTAAATAGTTATGGCTTATACTAGTAGAAATAACTATAGCATAAAATATTCAAAGCTTTTTTTTATTCCAAGTAATTTTGTATGTATTTTTTCCAATTAAGCACTTCTCTCGAATACCTGGGAAGGTTTCAGATTAGTATTAGAATTTGACATTTTGAAGAATTTTGTGAAGGACTTTAGAAACCAATATGACTAAAGCAAGAAAATCTCATTCTAACAATTTATACTGCACACTACTGTAATAAACAGATAACTTTGCTAACTCCCAAAGTACTCGTGTTTGTACTTTTGACCAGGAAGCAAGTGTTTTTTGTTTTTTTTTTCTCCTCTGAAGCCTGGAACATACTTTTCCTTTTAAAGAAGGACTCTTAAGCATTCAGAAGACAAAACACGGGCCAACATACCAGGGCATACCTCCACGCCATACACGAATAAATAATGCGGGTTGAAAAGAAAGCAAAGAGGAGATAAAAATTCCCTATCATTCCTGGCATGCCGTCAAGAGACCGTGATGGAGGAGATAGTGAAGCTGCTTCAAACAGGGAGGCGGTGTGGGATGACGCACACAAAGGATTATGGGTGATGATTGAGCCGTAAATGTGTCAGCTGTCCTAAATAAAACAGCATGGCAGGAACAGGAAAGCGGTCAGATACTTTACCAGATCCAAGTCTGGCTTTGGATCATAGTAGGGACTTTGTTGTTAATGGTGGTTGCCTGGATACAAACTATTCTGGCAACACAGGAGATTGTTGTTAGAAAGAAGTGCATTGATTACAGTAAACCGGTGGAGCAAAACTACTCGCCCATTTGTGAAACCCCCAAAGATCGGCCTGTCACACTAATGACTCTACTGACTTATTGTTCAGGGAATGAAAGCTGCAACCACATTTTGGAGTCTGGATATTTACACTGCTTAAAAACAATGTCTAGATAAGTTTAAAAAAGACTTTAACTTGTTTACTTTATTCTATCGAGCAATGGAATAAGTGTGTGTTTTCATTTAAGTTTTTAATTCAAACAACATTAGATTTTGTTTCTTATTTTAAGTGCAAAGAGTTGTTTTTCTTATCTTAAGTGTAATAATATGTATTTTCATAATTTAACTACAAACAGTCTTGTTCCATTGGTAGATCATTTTACTTGTCAAGTGAAATTTACTCAAATTATGATATAACACAGTTTTTACAGGATATCATGTGCACTTTTTCTTTGCAGTAACCAGAAACTTTTTCATAGTTCATTATTATCATTATTAATAATTGTAGTTAATTAAATCTAGAGATGTGGTTCTTGAATGTTTCACACCTAAGAGAAGATTTGGCAGTCAGAGCACCACCAGAACATTGGCACTGTAGTTCTAAACAGGAAATTATTCAATGGAGAACAGAAAAGTGAATAAAATGGACTCTAAATAAGGCAAACCCACAAAGTGCACAAACTGAAGAGCTGTCCAAGTACCACTCGAAGTACCACAGCTTGAGAGACACTGCTCTAGAGGGAGACATAATTAACATTCATGGCTCAGTAAAGACACTAACCAACTACTAAGTGTTTCATTCTTCTATTTAAATTTTGCAACTCATGTTTTTTAAGATATATTTAAGATCATTTAAAAAAAAAAAAAAAAAAGGTTTAATGTAATTATCCTTTCAGTGGCATAAAGTGTGTTCATTTATACAAAATACAAAAAAATAAATCTATCGCTACCTATCTTTTTTTTTTTTTTTTTGTTTCTTAAATACATTTGTGCTCCTCCCAAACTAAAGTTATGCTGAAAATTACACCAGCTAATTGTCCCAGAGCTAAATGCCTAGAGGCGAATCTGTTTCTGCTGTAACTTTCATGGCCAATCCAGAAAATGTTGTCCAAATGTATGTGTAAAACTCCAGCTCTTTCCTCATAGCTTGTTTTGACTTTTTCCTCACTCTGCAGTGTAGCCTGGAGCTTTCTGTCTTCACTTCCTGGCAGTTGTTAAAGCCCGCACTTCAGAACATTTTGTTTCATTTGTTTCATTTTTCCAACCGCGGCTTCCCGTCTGTTCCCTCCTCCCTCATACTTGGGCCCGAGCTCCATTTCCGTGTTAGAAGGAAAAGCGTGATGGAAAAGTGGGAAGGCTGAAGGAGGCCGGGGAGGCTGTTCTACTTATGAGAAATTGAGGAATTTCAGAGAAGGCAAAATCTCTGCAGGAGAGGACATGTACTGAACACGCCGCGGGCAGGATGGTAAAATGTGATGCAGAACTCCAACTAAATCATGTTTGACTTTTCAGGATTAATAGCAGACCAATTATGAAAAAGTCAGGGCGTAGTAATAGATGAGAATAATGACAAAAGGTTGACTAATCCTTCGAAAAAGACACAATGTTCATTAAAGTAAAACAGTTTTGAGTATCACATAACATGACAGTGAAGAGTATAGTACCTGTAGTACACAATCACAATCAATAGTTCCTCTTCTTAGTATTTCACTTCCATGTATGGGATCATGTTTGAATGGCCTTAGATAAACCTTGCGCCACAATAAAAGTGACATAAGGGAGACAGGGGTGCAGGGTCACTAACTTAGACGCTCATGTTACTGTAAGGGAGTAGATTTTTGGGGGGAGAATTGTACTTTTTAAAATAAATTTCAATCCCGTACTTGTAATAGAGTATAATCCTAACCATGTAATTCTTATTAGGAACATTTTAAATAATATGAGAACAGTTCACGTCCCAGTCTTCCCACTTCACAGTTGTTTTGCCGTCTCCTTTCAATGCACACAAACAGCGTGGCACACAAAAAACACAAAAATGATGCTTTCAAACATCTGGATTCAGTTTAGATCACCAAGTTTCCAATAAAGTACTTATCTAAAATTGTGATACACAGGAACTAACTTTGAGTAGTGTCCATGTGTGCTTTTACTTTTTCTTTTACTTACTAATAATATGTTCTATGATGTAGCTGTACTTTCACTTGAGCCATAACTTGCAGTACTTTTTTTTCACCACAGCATATTAATAATAAAATATGTTAATAAACCCTTTCCTTGACCTTTCAGTTTCTACTTTATACTCTGTTATTCATTTATTCATTCCTTATTCAGTCACGTATTATTTCTGATACCTACTCAGTCTTTGGAAATTGTGTTTAGAGTAAAATAAAATTAATTTATAGCGCTGGCATTTGACATTACCTCTCATCTTATACCGCTCACATTACAGGCCGATGGCAGAATCTACTTTTGTGACGATGTTATATCAGAGCGGCCGTGAGAGCGCTGGGCTTTATTTGTAGTAGGCGCACACATGGACCTCCTGAGAGTCTGAGTAATGGTGTAGTGACAAACGCCGATACAGTATCAACTGACAACACTGCACGACCTTGAACTTAGGCACACACACACACACACACACACACACACACACACACACACACAGACACACAGACACGCACATGCTAAGGGGCCGAACACAAGCCTGCTGAGAGAGCACTCCCAGCATGTGCCTAACAAGAGTCTTACATGTAGTTTTATTGTACACTTCACCAGTTTAGAGTATTTGCAGTTTTGTCCATGTAGGATAAGTCTTAACTTGATAATCACATAATAATCAATACTGAATCTAGTGTCAGAACTAAATACTCATCAATGTATAGCATCATGAGTACTATTTCTAATGCTTAGTACCTATAGAAAGTATTCAAAAAAGAAATTTGTTGAAAACTATATATATAAAGTACTGTGCAATTAAACGGATCAAGTTTATTTTAGTTTTTAAATGGTAAATAGTCACATTTTTATATAGCGCTTTACATCAAGGAACCACTCCCCCATTCACATTCATACACATGTACGCAGACACTACGGGTGAGGTGGGTTTGCGTGTCTTGCATAAGGACAACAGCGTTCATCCGTAGGAGCTGGAATTGCACCCCCAACCTCCACTGGAGCGGACAAACTCTCTACCAACTGAGCTATTGTCACGCTTTGTTTATTTGTTTATTTTAACAGGGACCATGTGTGTGTGATTCTTGTGGGCTTGAAAAGTCATTTTTTGAAAACTAAAAACAATGGGTCGATGAGGGTAAAACAAACATATTAAAACCTAGACTAAACTGTGACCAAATCCGGAACTAAACCTGAACTAGACTAGGATTTAACCAGCACCAAACCAGCACTACATCACCACTAAACTTGGAAAAGTAAGTCAAGCAAAGTTAAAGTACTCTTAGCGGCACAGTAGTAGTAGTAGTAGTGGAAACCTGGGGGATAAGGCGGCGTGTGATTTGTTTTTGAGCTTTCTGCGAGTGACTGTGGGTTGCTTGGGGGAAACTTCAGCCTGAGAAATATGTTTGGGATATGGATGAGAAATGTATAACGGTGCAGAGAAAACAGGCAGCCACTCACACACTGCACATTTCAGCAGGTTACTACAAACCACCAGTTGTGTACACCTGGAAAACACGCGCCAACGGTCTAACATCGCACAGACGAGCGGAGTTTCAACTGTCACAAGAAAGACAGCATAGCACTTTTTTTCTTTGCTTTGCTATCAGACCATCTACGAGCTGGTGCAGAAATTCCTCCAAAACCACACATAGAGGAAGTAGTTGACATTGCCAAATACGGATAAGCACACGCAAAATACGTAAGAGTGGTGTTTGATAATAGATATTTACACGAGACTATTAAAGCGAAAGTAGTCGATGTGTTAAAAAGTAAAAGTACATCATGTTATCTACAAAAAAATGACGCGAATACTATTTAATATGACATTTGTTGTGGAGCCCCATAATCTACCATAGCACAAATCCTCATGCCGGCAATGATTTGTTACTGATTTCAAATATTGTTGCTGAAATCCACAGTGCGTAACTGACTGTGTTTATTGCACTGTTTCCATGGAAATGTTATTTTGTTATCTTG
>JACN01102623.1:0-12142 GCA_000787155.1 Scartelaos histophorus | reverse complement strand
CTCCACAGATCAGACCTGTAACTTCACCTGCTGGCGTCACATGCTTTTCTCTGAGGGAATAGATTACATTTTAATATCAGCGCAATAAACAGTAAAAACATTACAGACACCTTTAAACAACCAGCAGTACTTTTTCCTTTAACAACACATCTCAAAATACGACATCCCTCATTTCCTTTTAGACGTGGCTGTCGATGGCGGCCATAAACATCTTCACCTTGTTCAGGTCTCGGGGACAGTAAAACGTGGCGTGAGTGCAGAGAGCAAGAGCGAAGGAGCTGAAAGAAGACTGAGTACGCTATTACACAGGAAGGAGTGAATCCCCTGGAGGAGCCCCCGCACTGAGACGCCGTAAATGAGAGAAGCGTGGCGGCCATTGCTGTAGCCTCATTACAGTAATGGAGACCCATCCGTTCTGTCAAGGCCTCCAGAAAATCTGCGGTGACACAAGTGGCTCTTTCCATTCTATTCTACCAGAAACCAGCGCAAACATATAAAGCCTGTAGGAAGTAGCTGAGGGGTGACAGGTTGCATGGGAAGATAGGTGCGAGTGCATTACGATCTCGATTAGGTCTTTGCCATTCCTGTCAGAGTCCATAATAGCGTGTGGTGGTTGGATCCATGGTTGTAGACACAGGTAAACACAAGTCTTAATGGTGTAGGCTGGAACACGGAATTCTATGCTCATATTTCAAGTGTTAAAAGGCGTGCACTCCATTTTCCCATGTATTTCAGCAAAAGTCAAAGATATATTGTAAGCAGCTCTTGATATCCCAATAAAGTCTGCAACGTATTATCAGAATCTAATTAGAAAGCATTTCATTACTCCATATTACCAAATATAGCATCATATACAGAATTGACTCTTGGGAGCTTTAAACCACCATCCCTCCTCAAAAACATACCTGGAGATGTGTTTTTGGTTCATTAATTTACATGTGTTTGAGTCTGTCCACGGCTTCAAAGTTCAAAATTGGCAATTCCAGGTCTTAAAATATCCATCTCAATATAGTATAGATGTATGCGGTTTAAAACACAGTGGAGCACTTCCTGTATTACCACATGACATCACAGGTCAATTCAATTCAATTTATTTTTGTATAGCGCAAAATCACAACAACAGTTATCTCGGCGGGCTTCACAAAATTGTTAATTTAGCAAAAAGAGATTAATTAATAATTCAAAAATACAGAATGTCCAACAACAAGCAGGCAAATGAATAATTGTCCCAGCATCTCCTGTCCTTAGACCCTCCTTCTCCAGCAAGGAAAAACTCAAAAAAAAAAACTGTGGGAAAAAAGCGAGAAACCTCGAGGAGAACCACAGTAAAGGAGAGATCCACTCCCATGGACGGACAGGCATAGATGGCCAGGACGTATCCAAGAAACCTCGAGGAGAACCACAGTGAAGGAGAGATCCACTCCCATGGACGGACAGGCATAGATGGCCAGGACGTATCCACTGCCAAAAAAGGTTGTAAATCTGTATAATCTATTGGCAGAAGGAAACTACTAATCTAACAGGACGAGGACAGATTAATCAAGGACATGAAGGAGGGAGGGGTCCAGGTCCTCGAGGGGGCACCACTGTCCAAACTGGAACAGCAGCAGGTCAAGACTGAAAAGTGTTTTCTGTTTGTGAGAAGAACTTAGTCTAAAAATGCGGGGTTTGTATGTTAAACATGAGTGAAAACACAACTGCAGGTCTGTATGTGATGAGGAAACAGCATTATAACATAAGCCGGAAAATAGCGCAATACAGGCTCTTTAACACAGGTCTGGACAATGTCAAAATCATATACAATTTTCCATTTCTTTTGTCAAAGCACCCGCGGGCAATGGCTTGAATATTTTATGAAACACAAAAAAGTGCAGTTAGACTTTGAACTGACGAATAGTGAAAGAAAAACATCTTGACAACATATCAATCACTTTAAACAGTTTCTGGAGGTGATGCATATGCGCAGAAAAGAAATGTATTTTTGAACACCTGTTATGTGTCAAACTTGTCCAGTGGGTAAAATCTGGCTTGAATAATTAGAATGTCTTCACCTTGATACATTATAAGCAGATGAATGATGGTCCGAACAGCGGGCCACCTTTTACATGCCAGAGCGCAGTGTCAATCAGAGGGGTCTTTGTTCAAGCTGTTCTAAAGCACAGCTAATGTTATATGTGTGTTAAATAGTAGTTAATGTATTGCAATGTTAATTTAAGTCTTAGTAAATGGTCTAGTCGAGGTTTTGTTTTGTCCTTGAGGTAAATTTAAGCACATTAAGCAGTAAAATACACTGTAGTAAATGGTCTAGTCGAGGTTTTGTTTGTCCTTGAGGTGAATTTAAGCACATTAAGCAGTACAATACACTCATAAAAAAGCTCAAACTAAAGTCTCAGTCAAGGTTAGAAGTTATAATCATTAGATCTTGTGTCAGAGAAGTTTGAGGAGAGTAACACCCCTTATGACAAAAGTGTCCCTCTTGGCTTCTTTGTCTCCGGCAGCATCACAGCATTGTCCAGGTGAACTTTGGAGGCACAAGAAAACCTCTTCTAAGCCTTATTCTCTCTTCACTCTGTTGTTTCGTTGAGGGATGAGACGGGCCATTCCCTCTGGAACATCTTCGCCATATTTGGAGTAGAAAGTCCTTAGGGTCAGCAGATGTTGTGTCAGAGCGGCTTGAGAAGAGGACGAGCCAACCTCACGGGACGTTTTGTGATGCTGCATTAAGACCTTTGGCTGAGAAGCGCAGTGTAAAGCACAAAACTTGATCAATAAAGTATTTCGTTCTCTCTGCATTGGTGTAAAAAGTCTTTCAGAGTTTCATGCACGCCATTGGTAAAAGAAAAACAAGCTGCTATAATCGTACAATCCAATAGTCCTTAACTTCTGCCCGTTGAACTTCACATTCTGTGCAACTTAGTAGGTCAAAATCGCAAAATTTATATGTTCAAAATATAAAATAAAAATGATAAATGTGTAAAAACCCCTCAGCGTTCCAGCCTGTTAACCACAAGAGCAGCCAAGCAGTGGTTGTGCTCTATGTGCTAATGCATTCAGTATATTTAAGCCAAAGTAAGGGAAAACAACCAAACGCTCAAGTCAGAAACTCTGTTGAGGCCTTAGGGTACGCACTGTTTAAATGCGTTTTATAGCACTGGACTCCACAATGCTATTCTTTTAATATTGTTTTATTTTACTATTATTTTTTTGCCAAACGTTAGCATATTCTGCCCAACAATATTTTATGCGACCTTCGAGTAAAAGCTTCAAAAACAACCCAGAATCCCCCAGAGGGCATTGGCAACCGATATCACATTCATATTCATCACTGTTGTCAGCAATAAAATTGGAAAAGACAGAAATACATTATTTAAATAAGCACTTGTTCCTACCTGTTCTAACAATGACAAAGGACTCGTCTTGGCGTTTCCGTTTGACTGCTCGCAATATTATTTACATTTTTCCATTCCACACCCTGCTGCTTCGGGTAGGAGGAAACAGAATAACAGGCTTGTCTTTTTCAAGGCTCGTAGACCAATCATGTAGCTCCTGTTTTGGCAACTTTTCATAATCCACACAACCAAGGACACGCCGTGGAGAGCCTTGGGGAAGTGGATATTATCAGTGCACAGAAGACGTAGCAGCCATCCCAAAGTTCTTTTCCTGCAGTGGTGAGAAACACACACTTCAGAACACTGTTGATAATACTCAGGCAGTCTCTTTGAAAACATAAAAAGTGCAGCTCTCCACGCTTTACAAGAAGGTCACAACAGAGATTAATGGAGCTCGGAGGTTTTACCCAAAGAGGAGGGAGGACGTAGTGTATGAAGGAAAGTGTCATTCTTGCTTAAGTGCTCTAAAGATGCATTAGGCTCGTCAGAGATACATCGCTTTTCTAATGCACACAAAGAGTTAGTGTGGTCTTAGAAGGATTTCCAGATGGGTTTTGGAGAAGAAGGACCGATGGATAAATAAACGTATAAAATAACATTTGACGGCCAAGACAATGTGGTGTAAAAAACAGTATGGGTGGCAGTAGCTTGTAGTAAAAACCAGTGCTGGTAACTGATATTTTGCGGCCGATGTCATCAACATTCTCTAGGGGGTGTGACGCTAACTGTAGGCACTGCTCTATCTGAGGCTTGTTAGACTTTAATATGAGCTTCATTTCAACACAATCTGACCACAAAGAGTTGTTTAAATCCATTATTTTTTCTTGAGTTTTCAGTCGATCGTAAAATTATTTTGGCAGTTTTGTTTGCTAATGTACTAATGCATTGTGTCTCCATGGTAACTGGTGCACATTTCGCCCATGCACATACATGTAAAACACCCTCAGTGAGATGTCATTGCAAAGTATCAGTGCTATTTACTCGGAAAACAATGCACTTTAGATGCCACACTTTTGCTTTTACTTAACTGTGTGATGTGGTTTTCTTCAGCAAAAGTTTTATTGAGTTGCATCATTCCTTAGATGAAAATGCCAGATTTTGTGCATTATTATACTGCATTAACTTAAAATTACGAATCAGATGTTACGTTCTGATAGCTGCTCTTGCAATTACTTTCACTTTTATAGTGGTTTTCCCAGACACCCTTTTGTTAAGTTAAGAACCACTACTTTGATTGATGGTGGTTGGAAGCCCATAGACTTAGATTGGCAGTTATGCTTTTGTTAGTTTATATTGTTATGAACCAATCAGAGAAAGGCATGCATAAAACCCACCCCACATTTTAGACCATTAGTGAATGAATTTTAAAATTGCTTCGAACTCGCCATATTACTGACACGTTCCAAATTACCTGTTCCATTATGGATAGCGACGCTGTTTAGCATTTTGTTCTGTAAGGTAAGGTAATTTCATATTTTTGGAGTCATTAGGCGTAGAGCTGTTTGAGGCCATCATTTATTTTAGCCATGTAAATGTGAACATGTCCAGGACTGATTTCCCAGCGCTCATTAACTAATTTGATTGGCTAACACAAGTGTCATTCATTCTCATTAGTTGATTGCAGACATCTCATCATCGATGCAGCTCCAGTTTAATGTGGGTGTATTGACCAGACATTGTGACTCCACCGACCCAGCCACATCATCATATTGTTTGCAGAAGGTTATTAATTTAAATGAACATACATATTGCATAGCTTTACTCTGCAGTTCAGTGTCTCACCTTTTGAGAACTACAGCATGATTGGTTTGTAAATGTACTACTTCAGTTGTAGTGGTTGGCTTGTCGTTAAGTTTGCTAAAATGAAAACTAAAAACTCAAACAGAAATGTTAGTATAAGTCCAAAGGTTTCAATTATTTATATGTTTTTTTTTTGTGTGGGTTGACATTTTAGCAATTAAAAACACAGTGGTTAAACTATAAGACTATTTCCCGATCTCTGTTGTAATGCTGCTTCTCTATCGCAAACATACCAGGAGTTGTGTTTCGTTTCATTCACACATGTTTAACTCTCAAACCAAAAACACTCTCTTCCACCTTGTGACGTCATGTGGTAATACAGGAAGTGCTCCACTGCGCTTTTATACTGCATACACCTTCACTAGAATCTTTTACCATATTTTTTGGACTAAAGGCACATCTAAAATCATTACATTTTCTCAAAAATCAACAGTGGCCTTATAATCCAGTGGCCTTATGTTTGACCTTTGGTTGTGTTGACGAACCTCCAACCGATTTTATGTTGTCCACATTACGGCTAATAACGTATTAGTGGGCGAGTCAGGAGGAGTAATATGTTGGCGACATATAGGGCGACTGTGCAACATACCGGTAGTTCTGCCGTGTGCTGTACAAGGACCCAAAATGCCACCATTACCATGCATATTTCAGGTTTTGTATTTTAGTGTTAAAACTGAACAATGTTGAGAGGGATCCGGGCATGTTTGATGCCCAAATCACCAACTGTTAAACTTGTATTTTTGTGTTAGCTACAACTGAGAGTTATTGTAAATGACCTGAATAAAGTTCGATTTATCCAACGCGCGTTTTGTTTCTCTTATTGCGCCTTATAATCCGATGCTCCTTATGTGTGGACAATGACACAACTGACATATTATTTGATACTGCGCCTTATAATCCAGTGCACTTTATAGCCCGAGAAATATGGTAGATAATTTCACCTCTGGAATTGCTGAATTTTCTCTACTGTAGACAAAGTAAAAGAAAGCTGTTAACTTGAAGACAAACTACCACTTCATGACATTACAAAGTGGAACAGAGCATTTTGAGCTTGACAGACTAATAATAAAGTGTGAATGAAACAAGACAGAACTTCAAGTGTGTTTTTGATGAGGTAACATCATTCAAACATGGCTGAACTTTGCGTAATATGGGACTTTTAAATAAATAAATCCAAGAGACACATTTGGATTTCATATACCGGCATAAAGGCAATGCAACAATCTTGGAATCATGGGAAAAAAAAGTTACATAGTGCATTTTAAACCCCCTGTAGTAGATTGCCGCAGTATTGTTTCTATCTATAACTATACAAGACTTTATCCATTTTGTACAGGGTTAATTTTTCTGTCCTTGGAACTTCCCCTGGCTCCAGCTCCCCGCCCCCCATTTCTCTGCTTGTCCAGGCTTACCGTACCATTTCCATACTGTGTTCACATTCCTTACCGTGTGGCATCATCATCAATAGTCATTTAGCCGAGGCCGCTTTCCACACCGGTGCATACGATGAAGATTCATAGGCACCATTTCACCGAGGGGTTGGGGTTGCAGTTGCGGGGTGGCGGGGGGTGATGTACAGAATGAATACGAGATGAAAATTGCGCACATAGACCAGTGGCTACTAGGTTACTACTGCTTGGCCTTGTCTGTCCACTGAGGTGTATGTGGAAGTGTTGGGATGACAAATGTTCAGTGCTGAAAATGAGCAGTAATCTGGGGGAGCAAGGAACGGAAGAGGAAGGGGAATTACTATTTGTGAACAGCAGTATAGTATTTATGTATGTACTAGTACGTGGGATTGCAGGTACACGATTGACCGAGCATTGAATTTGTACTACTGTTACGATATTAAAATTTCAAACTGGATTTCAACCCAGGATCATTCTAAGATTATTCTGTAAAGGTTGAATTTTGGTATTTTTCTGATATTTTCTTTATCAGTTCATAGGAGTAGATAGTTTCAAGTATCGATTCACATCATATTGATTTCTTGACAGCCCTAATGTGTAAAAATGTAGAAAAATACATGGAGTTTTGTGCCCTTTATTTAATCGTTGGCTGCTTATAGAATTATGTATTTTCTGAGCCCTCAAATTACTCCCGTCTTCAAGGCTTTGCTTTTTTAAAAACCTTTCCACTTCAAAAAGCACCACTAACCCATCAACAGCTCATATGGATCTGTTTTTTTTGTTTTATTTAATTTTTATAACAAACCATGACTCACTTATGTAATTATTTTGTATATGTTAATATCTGGGATTTTGTCTTTTTTCAGTGAATAAAGTGCATAAACTGTATATATAAATGGGCATAGCTAACCCACGAGATTCTGCGTTCCAAACAGGAAGTGAGTATGGGCGCACTTCCTGATCCATCAACTCCAATTCACTGTCTATTAATAAAAAAGTCGCCCCCTTCCCTGTAGCTGCTGCAGTAAGCCTTGTCATTTTGGTGTTAAAATGTTCGTAGTAACCCTTTCTACACAATCCTGTCATTTTTATTTTGTTTTTTTGTCCTTAATTAAGATTTGAACATTAATAACAAAACACCTTCTTTCCCTGAGGATGCTCCCTGTAGCATTAGCAACAGGTTTGATTGACAGTTACCTACCTGGATTCGCTCTTCGGTGGCTATGATACTCGTCATCGTAATTCCAAATATGAAACTCAGCTCCATATTTTCCCCTATAACTGCTATCCTCGATTTCAATTCAATTCAATTTATTTTTCTATAGCCCAAAATCATAACAACAGTTATCTTGGCATGCTTCACAGAAAAATAATAATTCATAATTAATTAATAATTCAAAAATACAGAATGTCCAACAACAAGCAGGCAAATGGATAATTGTCCCAGCATCTCCTGTCCTTAGACCCTCCTTCATTGGCAAGGAAAAACTCAAAAAAATAAAACTGTGGGAAAAAAACTGAGAAACCTCGAGGAGAACCACAGTGAAGAAGAGATCCACTCCCATGGACGGACAGGCATAGATGGCCAGGACGTAGACGTATCCACTGCCAATAAGGTTGTAAATCTGTAAATCGGTTTTAGTCAAATGAAGCCTCGATGAGCTTCATTTGACTAAAACCGAACGCTATGGGCGACGTCACACTTGCTTAGTCCACTTCTTCACAGAGTCAGAAGCAGCGCAGCGCTTGGCAATCCCGGGCAAGTGTACCTCGCTGAAAAATTAATCAACCTGTATTTTTACTGGAATAAACATTTTAAAAACACTTTACTTCTTTATTGCATGTCTCGAAAGTCACTAATAAGATCCATGCGCTGGAGTGGCCACTACAGTGATGTGTGAGACTAGGTGTGAGACAGACTGTTACACATGGCGGACTCCGAGCAATGAAGAGAGATTAGAAGTGTTGGCAGTCCCACCGTACACAAGCACCGCGCAAAATGAATTACACTCCTCTTTTAACATATGTTTTACAGCATGCGCCGCTTAAGTGCACTGGAGCCTGGGAGTGTGTTTATCACCGAGCACAGTATGGAAATGTAGAGATGCAACTTCTAGATTCCCACTTATGATACAGATTGGGCAACTTTACTTGACATAAAATTGAAATCTGTTTATATTGATGGAACACAATGCACGAATGCCAAAGTCAGGCATATGGAGACTGCTTTGTAAATGTACTTTTTCCAACATTTACAAGTACTTCGAGTAACTTTTGTGGTAGAGGGTCAAATGACAAATTACAGGTCAGATCTATGGAGAGGCAACCCCGCTCACACAAGTTGCAGCTTGAATTGTTTAACCTTATTTTTGCAACTTCTTCCATCTGTCTTTACTTAAAACAAATTTAGGACACCTTTTAGAACACATTGATTGCAAAATTGTATCTGGCCCATAACCATAATCTCTGCTTGAATCGGCTTGAATCTGTTTTGCTGCATAAACGAGTCAACAAAGCTAATGTTAATCACCAGTTTAAAGCAGTGCAGTGACATTTACAAACGCAAATGAATCCCTGTCAGGTTGTAACAGTGTGAAACTTACTGGAGATGCCACACCACGTGAACGTTTCCATGGAAATAGGAAGTTAAAACCATACTTTTTCATAGTTTTATGGCATCCCGAGAAAAATTATAGCCAAAGGAACAGCATTTCCATGGAAACAGGAAGGAGAAGATCCTCCTGTAAGCCAAATAATAGTCGGGTCTGTGAGGATGCGAGCCTGCTCACAGTAATATGTTTGTTAATAAATACAACCAGAATGCAGTCTGTTTTGTGCCTGGAAAGTTACACATTCTGGCATTCGAGAAATTTAACTTTTCTCTGGGTGTTGGGTGCTAAACTATTACATCTCCCAATATGCATGTTAAAATGCAATTGTCATGGGCTAATTCATATTATAACATGTACTTTTTCTTTTATTATTTCTATTATAACAAAGCCTCCCCCGATCACAAGAATTGGGCTGATAATTAAACGCTCACCTATGCACTGAACCTGCTCTAACCTCAATTACAGACACTTCAGCATGATTTCCACATGCACTATATGTAAATTACAGCCTGGCCTTGCACTAGACTCAGAGAAAATAGACTGAATGTGAGGGAAATGAGAATAATCAAATGCTAATCAGGTAATTTACGTGTGTAATGACCTTTGGGCTGCAGCTCATGATAAAGGCACTAGAGTCACATGACTCTTCTGCTATGACAGGGCATTAAGAGGAAAACATCCAGAATCAGCTCTTCTGCTGGCCCCATATCTGTGAATCTGCTGGCATGAAACCAGGCGTAGATAGACTAAAATTATACGCAAGCAAAACTAGTACAATTCTTCATTATAATTAATTTACATTGCACTTGACATGAGAAAAACAAACCTCAAATTGCTACAGTCGATTTAAAATGACACATAAAAGCAACAAATGCATCACACAGTACTATCAAGAAAACTCAAGAAACATTTTTGAAGAGAAATAATTTCACCTGAGCTATGGGCTTTTGAAACCAAGATGCCTGTTGTCCAGGTAAGAGCATTTCAAGTATATGTCGTAAGTACATGTAAGCGGTGAGTAGTACAAATGAAAAAATAAAAAAAAATAAAAATCTTCAAAGATTCACAGAAAAGAAACTTTGTTCAGCACCACATGCAAAAAGTTATTTCCCTCCTTACATATTAATAATCGCATTTTATCATTTATATTTAAATTGAAAATTCAAAGTAACAATGTTTTTTTATTTTCTTATTTATGTTTTTTTACGTTCTTTTTTATGCAAAATAGTATCAACCAAATTCACATTGTTTCTTTTGTATCAACAGAAACAACTAAAAACTGCATCTTTAAAAAAAATAGCAAAAAATTGTTGGAAAAAGAAAAACTGTTTTAATCCCACCCCCATATTTAAATTGAATATACTGAATTTCCTTTTGAATTAATCTGACATTTCACATCAAAACGATATGGACAATTTACACATGAGAACAACAACTATTTTACTAATCTAACTTTACAATATAACAATTTCACAAAGGTTCTCAGGAATCTCAGGCGTTGAGTGTTTTTTCCCCTCTTGTTCCGCTCATATGCTCAGATCAGCCCCTCCGTAATAAGCCTGCTCCAACACTAATAAATCTGTTTGAGCACTGAGCGCCGCTTAATGGCTCCAATTGGTCCTCCGGCTCTCCAAGGTGCTGCATATCAAAGCTCCTTCACGACCGACTTTCACGCGCAACATAGGAGAGGGGACCAAACTATATTGTAATCTTGTAAGGTCTCATCCAGTCACTCGCAATGAAGATACAGAGGCTCACGGGGCCTTACAAGCGCGACATCTCATCTGCGATAAAGACCGAGTTTTATGGGCAGCCGTGTTAATAGCGATTGAGATTATAATTAAATCCATAATAGAATGTAAAGAGTCTAGGCAGTTAGTGGGTCTAATCAGTGCAATTTATTCATATAGAGCCCCATTCACTTATCAAGCTGTTATTGTGTACTAAGATGTGAGCTCTTCATCGCCATCTGGTGGTTAGTTGCTTTAAAGTTGCACTGTGTAACTTTACTCCATCTGCTTGTTGTTGGTTACTATAGAAAGTCCCAGCATTAAACCATTTTGCACTTCTTTAAAGTTGCACTGTGTAACTTTACTCATTAAACATATCCATTTTGCACCATCTTAATGACATTTTTACTGATCTGAAAATGTGCATTCTTACTGTGGGTAGGGTTCGCCTCTCCACAGATCTGACATGTACCGTATTTTTTGGGCTATAAAGTGCACCGGATTATAAGGCGCAGTATCAAATAATATGTCAGTTGTGTCATTGTCCACACATAAGGAGCATCGGATTATAAGGCGCAATAAGAGAAACAAAACGCGTGTCGGATAAATCGAACTTTATTCAGGTCATTTACAATAACTCTCAGTTGTAGCTAACACAAAAATACAAGTTTAACAGTTGGGTGATTAATCAATAACTTAAATACTGTCCCAATTTTACTGTTTGTCTTTTATAGTATTTAACAGTTTATGTTGTTGCCAGGCGACCTTGAGTGTCTTGAATATATTATTATTATTTTCTGGTGGAGGTTCCATCACCTGTTTCTCTCCGTGGATATGTTGCCTGAAATGTTCCACAGTATGACATTACACTCTTGTATCTCTATGAAGACTGCAGTAGATGCCATTGGGCAAAGTTACCGTATTTTTCGGACTATAAGGCACATCTAAAATCATGACATTTTCTCATAAATCAACAGTGGTCTTATAATCCAGTGGCCTTATGTGTGACCTTTGGTTGTGTTTAACCTCCAACTGATTTGATGTTGTAACATTAGTCTAATAACATATTAGTGGGTGAGTCAGGAGGAGTAATATGTTGGCCACATATAGGGCGACTGTGCAACATACCGGTAGTTCTGCCGTGTGCTGTACAAGGACCCAAAATGCCACCATTACCATGCAGATTTCAGGTTTTGTATTTT
>JACN01089814.1:0-16692 GCA_000787155.1 Scartelaos histophorus | reverse complement strand
TAAATTAATAAAGGCATTTTATTTTAGATGTTTTAATATTTGATAGGTGAATTATTACATTTTATCCATACAACAATACCACAGTGCTGGGTCACTGGTTGCCCCAGTGCTAAGAAAATAAAATGTCATTGTTCTGACTTTATCAAATATTTCAGAGAACCCTGATGCAATAACTCTCAAAGTGGATTTTAGGATTTTCTACTTGGTTTCTTTCATGCCTTAAGCAGCTGTATTTATTAATTACCACTTAAAAGAAGCTAACCATGTCATTGAAATGTTATGTTTTTCAGTACAAGACACTTCCATCAATAACACTGTGTCTGACTTACCTTTTGAACGGTCCTGCAACTCCCCCCCCAACGCTTTTGACGAAGACAGACCCATTGCAGCCAGTGGCTCCTACAACATTGACCTGTTTGCAGTAGATTCAAATCCCGCGCTGACTCGCTCCCTCAGTCTCCAGGGAGGAGAACTAGATCATTCCGACGTGCAGTTCGGATCAGCGGGGTTCCGACCACATTCCGAATCTTTCTCCGTTGGAAGTGGGAGCGCGCCGGGAACTCTGCATCGACCTAAAAAAGTCAGAGGAGGTTCGCTTAAAAAGAAGCCTATTTTAAGACAGAACTCGAATCCGGAAAGTGCAAAACCGGCGTCGTCCAGCAGCACTCCTGAGATTTTAAAAAGAGCAAAACCTCGAACGTCCAGTCCCTTACAATCTCAAGAGGAGGGAGAAACTGGATCCACGACCCCAAGTCCCGGCGGCACACTCAGACGAACCAGGAAGAACCGCGTGGTGACTCCGCCCCCTCTCGCCGAAGAGACCAACGCTCCGGTGGTTTCTGCCTTACCCCTGTGTCAAGAGGAGCCCCAAGTCTCTACAAGCCCAAAGCCCCAAGAAGAATCACCCATCCCTCCCAGTGCCTCCTACAATTGGGACCCAGACAATATTGACAGTATCGACCCATTCAAAACAGGAGGTAGTAAAATCGCAAATTCTCCTGTACTTGGACGTAAAGATATTTCTAGCACTGAACCTATATGCACAGAAAGCCCCACGATCCCTTCTTCAGATCCCCTTCCTCCCAGTGACCCAGCTCCTTCTAAAGAGCCTGTTTTTAACCCAGAGGAGCAGCCGATTTTGCCAAACCGTCAAGGTGTAAGGCTGGAGTTTGATTACTCAGAGGAGAGTGGTGAGGCTGCCCAGCAGGCAACCCCTCCACCCAAAAAACTGGGCAAAAAGCCCGGTGCCAAGATGCCTCTTCGGAGACCCAAGCTCGGAGTGAAAAAGCCCCCTCCCGCACAGACGGAGGAGCTTGACAACAACGCGCCAACCAATGGGAACGATGAGGAAATCCCTGTGCCCAAAGTCTCATATAACTTTGAAGACAAGTGGGACGATCCTAATTTCAATCCGTTCACTTCTAAGAAAGGCGTCGGGAACTCCCCCAAGTTACCTCGCCCCGCCCACGCTTTTGACCCCAATAACTTTGATGACTCCATAGACCCTTTCAAATCGTCAAATAAAATCAGCGGCTCTCCTCCAAAGGCCTCCGCGTCATTTGAACTGTCGGCAAATGATAATGACGTCGAGAATGATAATGACAACGTTGGGGAACTGGAAGACCAAAACCAGAACAAGCCTGCCAAAAAGAAGAAAACTCCAATTAAATCGTAAGTGTTTTGGAAATATTAAAGTGCATTTGACAGATTAATATATTTTCAAATGATTTCTGTGAATTCTTAAATATAGTGATAACTGTGTTTTAGTGAAATGAGCAGTCTGACCTGTCTTGTGCACTTTTAAATTCAATCTTTGGATTTTCAGTTAGTATAGTTTGGCAAGTTTGTTTTCTCCATTGCATGTACATTGTCTGTCTTGTCTGTCACCTGTGTCTATGTATTCCCACTGTCACAGGAAGTCCAATGGCGTCTCCTCACTATGTTGTATGTTGTAAGTACAGGGACAAATTGGTCAATAAGCCTAACATCTATAAACTGACACACCTCTCTGTTTTTGTTAATGTATAAATACTTATTTTACAAGCTTCTGTCATCTTTTAAACAGACGTGTTTTGCCATTTATTTTAGGGTTTCATTGTGTATCACAGTGTCAATGCAGTCCTGGAAGAAACGCATATTAATAGTGACATCTAGTGGCCAGTTGCTCTTTGTGCACCAAAAGTTCACCATGCACAATAGAGAAGCTGCACCCTCTAGTGGCTGTTCTAAATACTACACAAAAATACATACTTGTATTTATGCCACATTTGGGATTAGCAAATGGGTCAAAAAAGTAAAATCAAGAGGGCAAAACAAGACTAAAAACTAATTTCTTACTATGAGTTATTATATTTTCTTAATTTATTTTAATGTTAATTCATCCTTGTTCATGTTATTGACTAATTACTAATTACTGCTATACTGATGTTTATACAAACAAAAGTGGTATATGTATCATAAACAAATATTACAACAAACATTCATTTCATTTGTATTTTCTACAGTAATACTTTCAGAGTCAAGAGGTCACCAAAGAAATCACCACTGTCAGAACTTGCTCAGGTATATTTTATTTGTTTATTATATTACATTTTGACAGTTTTATTTATAAGTATTTTTCATAACATACATTTCTTTTTTCCCACTTTTTCTTGCTGTCTGCAGGAATCCTCAGAAGCCCCCGTGTCAAACCACCAGCAGGACGACCACGCCACAGACGAGGAGAAGCTGGCCTCCTCCTCCGGGCACAAGTGGAGCGCCCTGCAGAGTGTGGAGGCCGATTTAAACTCTGAACAACAGGACTTTCCTCAACCCAGCGACCTCACGGCTTTTGTCAACGAGAGCAGTCTGCCCCGAGAGACCACAGGTCAGGCTCATCTTTATTTAATTTATTCTACAAATGGGCATAGTCTTTTAAACTGCTCATAGTGAAACATTTTACAGGAAGGCGGTGGTAGGTGGTAGAAATAGCCTTTAATAGCCAAAATACTGATATTTTTACCTGGATTATTGGTATTGATGTCTTCTCTGTTAGAAAAAGGGAACAACCAAGACACTTGTGCTGTCATCAAAGCAAAGGGTGCCTACTTTGAATATAAAATATCAAACTTTTTTTCTTCTTTGCTACATAATTCTATACATCTTGCTTCATATGTCCTCCATCTAAAATGTAGAAAGCATTAAACATTAATAATAATAATCAGTGCATTTATATAGCGCCTTTCAAGACACCCAAAGCGCTTCACACTTCATTATTCTTTCACTCCACACTCAGTGGTGTAAGCTGCTATTGCAGCCACAGCTGCCCTGGGGCAGACTGACAGAAGCGAGGCTGCTAATCTGCACCATTGGTGCCTCCGACCACCACCATCACTCAAGCACACACCACTTCCATACTAGGCAATGTGGGTGAAGTGCCTTGCCTAAGGACACAACAACAGTATTTGCCACTTGCGCCCCACTGTGGCACCTTGAGTTCCCAGTGTCTCCCATACAAGTACTAACCAGGCCCGGCCCTGCTTGGCTTCTGAGATCTGATAAGATCAGGCTTTGCCAAGCCGGTATGGCCACTAAGAGAACATAGACTGGATGAGAAGGTGTAACCAAACCTTTGACTGGTAATGTACATTTAACTAAATCCAAACTAAACATGCCATGTGAATAGAATGAAGGATTCTAGTCTTTCATTGAGTATTACTGCACAGACTTCAAAGCAAACCACAAACCATTGAAACTGGGCGATTCTATTAAAGATGTGACTCTGGTGTGCTGTATATCCAAACACAGGACACTGCCATTGATTGTTTCACCAATAGAATGTGTCTGCTGCCCCATATTCACACTGCACTTTGACCTCAATGGCCACTAAATGTGGGCGGTCTATTTTATTGGATCATAGATGAAACTGGAAAAGCAACTCCATTTTGAGCCTGGTCTCATGTTTGTGGCAATTAAAACATAGCTGTGTTATTTATATTTTTATATTTAAATGAAACATGCATGTTCCTCTGTCAGGGGCTGACTATGAGATTGAATACATGGAGAAGATCGGCACCTCTTCACCTGTGAGTAGTTATGTGTTTTACACCTTTATTATTATATATATGTATATGTGTCACCCATAGACTTAATCAAAAGTTATTTTTTATTCAAGTATGACTTTTAGTATTCTTTTATATTCTTTTGTCTCTTTTAGCCTCTGTCTGTGAAGAAGCCGTCTTTGTACCTCAAGTTGGACTCAGTGTCTGACAACTTAAACAATACTACCCATGGGTCTGAACCTAGCTCGCCTTGCACTGGGTGAGTCACTATCTCTTCTCCAGTCTTTTACTTTTCAATTGTAGATGACATTTTGAGGACTTTTGCTCATTTAAAATCTAGAATAGAATTTTATTCTGTTTGCAAGCACATTGGACTTTTTGTGCATTCTGGTTCACTGCGACTCCTCCAAACAACTGACAAAATATAAAAAATAGCTGCAGGCATGAATAGATTTAGGCCAAGTGTCATAGTGTCACTTGTTTCTGACAAGCAGAACCAATGTGAGTTACAGAGTTACTTATACTATGGATACTGAGTAAACTAATTTCACTATTGGTATTGTTGCATAATTTATGATGCAATTCTTATCTCTATTTTAAAAGAGGACGGGATAAAACTGCACATCATAGTTCTGTGTGGTTGACATGTAATGCTAAACTTGTCACTCATGTGTATAAATACTTCTGCTCACACTATGCTCCTAGATATTTCATCATGACTCACTATATGACATGACTTGAGTTGTTGTCTATTTGCGTCACTCTCTGCAGGAGCTTTGAGGAGATGGAGGCGCAGATCACAGCGGGCATGAAGACCCCAATCCTCAGCACACGACCCGGTCCCGAAGGCTCCGCTGGAGACAAGGGCCGGAAGAGAGAGAGTGAGAAGCTCGCCCGAAACCAGAGCACAGACCGAGAGGAGCAGGTGAGGGTCTGACCAGCTAAGAGTCACATTGTCCTTTCAGTGATCATGAATCTGTGTGTTACCATTTTTATTTAGATAAGTGTGTTTTATTTTTGAACATTTTCTCCATGTCATTATACGTTTAGTCACAAGGGGGAGACAGAGCACTATGAATGAAAATTTGTTGATAATGATTTGGCTCATAACTTCAAAATCTAATGATATCTTTCACTAACAAGTAGATATAATAGGAAAATGTGACTATTAAAAATAAAACCAATATGGCTGAACATTTAAAAAGTACACAAACATTTATTGTTCAAACATTTTTAGCAATAGTCACACAGCAGTGAAATATGCATATATTAATTTTGAAGTATATATTTCGTTTTAGTCTTTGCCTTTTTGACTAAAATAATTTTTACTTTCTGCAAATATTTACTCAAATAATTCTTTTTTGTTTTAGTCTAGTTTTAGAAGATAAAAATGCAGAGAAAATGTAGTACTAAATGCATAATACTAAATTACCCGTGCAGTAATCATGGCTAATGTGCTAATTTTTACTTTCTGCAAATATTTACTCAAATCATTCTTTTTTTGTTTTAGTCTAGTTTCAGAAGATAAAAATGCAGAGAAAATGTAGTACTAAATGCATAATACTAAATTACCCGTGCAGTAATCATGGCTAATGTGCTAATTTTTACTTTCTGCAAATATTTACTCAAATCATTCTTTTTTTGTTTTAGTCTAGTTTCAGAAGATAAAAATGCAGAGAAAATGTAGTACTAAATGCATAATACTAAATTACCCGTGCAGTAATCATGGCTAATGCAGCACATCCATGATTCACCCTTAGCAACCGCTTTATGACGTCAAGTTTGATGTATGTTCCCAAGGCTTTAGACAGAAAATCATGTTTATGACTAAGCCCCAAAGTCAGTGCTTGCTTTGCTTTGCTGACCTGCCCCTCCCTGCCCTCTACTCCCCATGGTGCCCCCTGCAGCCCGTGGGCCCCGATCCTGCCCCGGACATGCCCCTCTTAGAGCAGCTGTCCGAGTGTGGCGACCCCCTGCAGTACCTGGAGCCCGACCTGGCAGAGACCAACCCCACAGCATTCGCCCAAAAACTGCAGGTGTGTTCAGACCTCAGAATGTCCGCAGCGTAAAAACCTATGGACCTTTCTCTGTTGGGACATTTGTGCGTCTTGTTTTATGTCTGTGTTTCTGTTCCCATTGGTCACCTCTGTTTTCCTTCATCCTGCCTTATGCATTTTACAGTGCCCTCTCATGACTGTATTGGCAAATTAAATGTATGGCAAATTGGCAATATAGGTAACTTTTAAAACACCCAAATGACTAGCAATTTATGTTTTATTTATTCTTGGCTACTGGTCATGACAATTCCACAGTGCACTTAAAACTGTATATACTTGTATACTTGTATATACTTTGTAATAGTGCAAAATACTAAAGCAACAAAACCCAAAACAAATAATCTAAATGTATGTATTTATTTTTGGTGTTGTGAATCTCTTTTGCAAGTGGTGCCAATGCTGGAGGGAGCACTGTGTTGCTTTCAAATTATTCTCCTGAATTTAACTACAGTGTAACAGATAACAAACTACAAGTGTCTGAAATATCTGCTGTATATCTCTCTCTTTTATTCTTCTATCTATCTATCCTCGGGCCGCACACCCTCCCCCCCTCTCACCCCCTCTCCCTTGTGTGCGTGGCCCAGGAGGAGCTGGTGCTTGCCGCCCTGAGGATAGAGGCTCTGCAGGTAGCCAAAAACATCTCTCAGTGCCCCTCCCTCTCCACTGTATCCCCCCAGGTACTGCGCTGAGTCAGCCTGCACCTGCTCCCGTTGTGTGTAGTGTGGCCATGCCTTACTATAACATCACCAGGAGAATGAGTGAATGAGTGAGGGAGTGAACTAAACGCGGGCGTGGCAGTGAGCGCATGTGCCTCCTCTTTTAACCCCCAAACCATGGTCTTATGGACATGGTGTGGCTGCAGCCCTGCATCCACAAACTCGACTTCAGTATCTAACCTGGCTTACCGTGTCTAATCTGCACACCCCCTACCAGCTTTTTCAGGCTGAATTTCTCGTGAAGAGCGAGTCCATTGGCTACTGTACTTGATGCATGTTGCCTGTTCATGCCAAGGCTTAAAGGAGCATGAATGTATCTGGAAGCATCATGCTAGGCTCTGTACATTTGCTAAAACATGTATTTATTGTTTTTTTTTTTGTATAGTTTATTACTTTATTACACTTATAATAACTACATCTTATTAGTTATAATTAAGCATGAAGAAATACTTAAAGAGCCTATATTATAGTTTTTAATCTGTTTTATAATGATATTTTCTCATGAAAAACATATCTGGAGTTCTGTTTTGTTTCATTATTTAATATGTTCTTCTCTCAAACTGAAAATGCTCTGTTTCACCTTGTGATGTCGCGTAGTAAACTCCATACACCTTCATGAGAATCATCTGGATAATTTCAGCCCCGAAATTGCTTATCTCTACTGAACTAAAGGTAAAATGTAGCTGTTATCTTGAAAACTACTGCTTCATGACATCACAAGGTGGAACAGAGCATTTTGAGCTTTGGAGCTGTAGAGAGACTAATAGTAAAATGAATGAATAAATAAAACAAAACATAACTCCAGGCTTTTTGATGAGGTAACATTCTAACATAGTTGAAGCTCACAAGAGTCATTTTTAGGACCTTTAATTCTTAATGAGCAAATAGTAACAATTTAATTAAAGGGGTTAGGATATTAATTAGGGTTGGGTATTCATTAAGTGGTTTCTAAGCTTGAAACATTCTTAATAAACTGTTTGTTCATTATGAATCAAGTATTTTGCAATGCTTTATTAAGGCTAATGAGCTTTAGTTATTATAGTCTTACTTTACTACCAGACCTTAACAGCATTCTGGTTTTGGGATTGGTTCCTCGATCTAGACAACATACCTAGAATTTGTCATTGTTTATTCGTTTACTTTGTGCTGACAGTAAATTCATTGGACACAGATTGGTTCCCTGGTGCATAGGTGATGATGAGTTGCAGCGGAGTGAACACCCAAAGTTGGTTCAGGTCCAGTAGCTCCTTTGCAGACATGTAGTTCATTTCTGAATCTATTTCTCAAATATTTCACAGTCCTGCCCCAAGAAACCCAGCGCTCGTCGATGGAATATCAATGGGTCGCCTCTTATAAAAGTAAGATAAATATAACCCCGTGACCCGACCTAACCCAACTACTGAACTCCCAGTGTTTAATCCACTTCAATCACGCAAAGTAATATGACCACTGATAATAAGATGAAAGGAAAAGTAGTCATATTTAATGCCTGAAAATGTGTATATAGAATAATTAAAAAAATAGCGTAGTGTTAATATTTATAAAAAAAATAATAACTGTCAAACTGCATTGTATATTGTAGATTGTGCATAACTGAAGTAGTCGCCTTTACCTTTCATGCAGTCAGTTACTTTTGTAGTCACCCCTGTACTTTAGTAGTAAAAATAGATATGTAGTCTGTAGCAAATTGTGTTAAATCTGTAATTGTAAGTGTAAAGGTGCAGTGTGTCCATTTATTTTCTGGTGAGGGGCCTGCCACCTCCTTTAGCATCAACTAAAACATGATTTTTTTCACATCTGACTTGTAATTTGGCCTGGTGCTGGTGTTCGTGGAGATTGACAAGTTTAGTGACATACTATGGAAAATATCATGTAAAGCCAGAGCATCTCCATTTGGTCTGGACAAGCGAGTGGCGGACCCTCCTGGAAAAGTTTCATTGCGCAACTTTAAGTCCCAAATCATTTTCTTGTACATTGTGCCTAGAGTAAAGACATTTAAAGTAATTTGGTGGGATTGTCTCTGGGGACCTTTAAAATAACGAAGGAAAGAAAATAGAGTTTTTGTTCAAACCTCTGTAAATTGGAGTGTTGAAAGTCAATTACATTCACTTGTCCGTGACATTATTCTAACCTAACCTTTCCTGCTACACCAGAATAATTGCTCAATTCAGACCCAAGTCTTTTCTTGCTCTGTATTTTACATTGTCTCCAGTGAGCGTCTCCCATTTCATTAAATCCTTTTGTAATCCTGCTCTGCAAGGCACCACAAAATCTTTGCTTCAGTTGAGAAAATAGTGTTAAATCTATATTTCTATTATAAGGTATAGGAAAGAAGCTCTTGATGTTAGAAAAGCACGGTGTAACTTTTCTGGTGGAGGGTCCCGTAATTTGTGAATGGAAATGTTAATGCTTTGCTTGAAATTTTCCACACTGTGCCATAGAAATAAATGTAATGCCACAGCTTGGAACATTACAGAGAAAGCAATACTATGTCAATGGACTTAAGCAAGTGTCAAACCCTCAACTAGAAAAGATACATTGTGCAAATTTAGGAGTTTTATTCTCATATAATGGACTTAAGCAAGTGTCAAACCCTCAATTAGAAAAGTTACATTGGAGTTTTATTCTCATATTTGATTTTGTATTTGGGGCAGAATTGGTTTACATCGCTAGTCAAGCAGGTAAGACTTATTTGTTGCCAGATACATTAACACCCAACTAACTTCTACTTCCTTCACGGCTCAGCCCTTGCTCTAACCCATAATCTGATGCAGTTTTGTCTGTATCAAACCATCGTATTCCCCTTTGCTTGGAGCCTAATCTCATTCAAGCTTTTGGGAAACAAGCAGGTTACCATGACCGCTCAGCTGGAGGCCGCATCAGCCAATCACAGAGTTCATACTGTGGTTATGGCGACTGCACCATCCAATCATGTGCCGGCCAAGTCTTCTGGAGCATCACTGCCCTGGCTAATATACACATGGCTTATTTATCTCATATTGTTTAATGCTGTCTCATGCAGGATGGGTGTATGTTGTACCCGGAGAGCTTGCGGAGTCTCGCTTGTATTTGCTTTCTGTATAACTGGCTATGTTTCCATTTCTTTCTGTTCTTTCGTTTGGTTCCCGGGAGCAGCGAAAAGAAACCGCTCCAAATGACAGTGCAGTGTCCAAGAATTCCCTGTACGCCCGGACCACCACCAGCAACTACATGGAGGGAGAGAGCCCCCATCTCCCCAGTGACATGGACCACTCGCTGGGGATCGCACGGGAAGAGGTGAGGTCTTTTATTTTTTATCCTGGATCTAAAAATGCTGCGTTCCTCTGGTGTCTCTACAAACAGTTTTACCATTTTGTAGATTGTGACAAAAGAGAAGGAGGTCCTGGAGTGGCAGAAGAAATATGAGGAGAGCAGAGTGGAAGTGGTGGAGATGAGGTAATGTTCGGATTCTGTCATTTGGAATTTTTGTCATTGCATTACTGTAGTACTGTGGTAGTAGTAGCAGTAATAGTATTAGTAGCACCAGCAATATGAAACTAATTAATAACACACACACACATGCACACATATATATAATGCAGGATAATGCAGTGTTTAGGGGTCAATGACGTATAAGGATTTTCAACAGGCAAATTTTAAAATGTTGTTTCTATTGAACTTTGTGGGACTACAAAACACTTAGAAAATATTCCAAAAAAGAAAGAAAATAAATGTGATTAGATTTTAAAGTTTAAAAATCAGCAATAAAGGACGGACGTTTGCACCACTTGATATTTCTACACTTTCAAGTCAAAAAATCATGCATAATAACTAATGATTTCTGAAAAAAAAAAGATTTGGTTCCATGGAGGTCAGAGGTTCTACACGTATGAAATTTAAATTTTTTAACTGAAGAAATTGCATTTGGACAGGTGTCATGTCCTAGACCCATAGACGGTTAACATCAGGTGTAAAGGGCTGCTCCTTAAAGTAACTTCCTCATGTTGTGCTCTGCAGGTTGACGCTGGTGTTCACTTGGCCCCAGCCCAGTTAGTGTGGATAAAACAGGACTTAGTTCATTTGGCTGATTCGAGTGAGGATAAGGAGAGGCTAAGAGGCTAACAGGAGAGGCATGGCTAATCAATCCTCTTACCGCTGCTAACCTGATTAGAACAAAACACTGCTCTATACTGCCCCCTGCTGCTGTAGAACTGAAGGAATGGACTAAAACCAGCAATAGGGATAGTACAGTATTATTGGTGAAGATTAAACCTGTTATAATGAAATGGGGCACCAAAAAGTTTTGAATGAAATGTGAACATATGTCATATTATTTTGTAATAAACCTTTTTTTTAATGTTAAGATCAACATACACCGATTGCAAAAAGTAAAATGACCAATGTATTTGTTGCAGTGTGTTACCTCTGGAGCAGAAGGATAGACTTTTAGACTTTAGACTTCATTGACCCTAAGGGGAAATTATTTGTCACAAACACAGAGCTTGTTTGAGATACAAACATATAACAGACAACAACACAACAGCACAACAACACACACACAAGCGTAGAACTAGGCAGTTCCAAAATCTTTTCCTTTCCATCATTAAAAAAAAGGTATGGTCTGTGTGTTGTCAGTTTGTTTATTATCTGTTCTGTGTTGTAGGCGAATTGTTGCTGAGTACGAGAAGACAATTGCACAGATGATTGGTGAGTCCCTTAAATTTGTTTTTTAGAGCACAGCACAGATTTTATTTAAAGCCATTTGCCCCCCAAACACTTGCCACCTCTTGTTGCGGCACCAATTAATTTGCACACGACAAAAAGAAGAATGTGTTCTCATCCGCCTTAATCCATCACGGCTCTGACTCGGGCGAGATGTTATAAAAACTGTTTATTTCTCCTGCGACACGCTCTGTGTCTCTGGGTTTTCTGTTTGCGATGCTTTTTGCTCTGACTTGACCTGAATCGCGATGCCTTCAGAGACGAGAGACGCCGCACCTTTTTGCTCACCATGGCACCTATTCTCTGGGACTCATTAAAAACCACTGCAGGCTCATGCGCTCTGCATTTCCCCTCCTGCTGCTTATAATAACTTTTTATTTTTTTTTTACAACTCCTGTGGACATTTCCCAAGATGCAATTTGCCTAATTTCTGCTTCGTCACTAAAGGATCTTGTAGTGCTGAGCTTTTGGTCACGTGTCTTGCCCTCACAGCTTGACTTTTAACACACTCCCTTCTTTTGTGTTCTGCTGCCATCTTTGCCCCCCCTTTACTGTCACACAGGCATGCCAGGTGAGTAAGTCGCCCTTCACCTGTCCGTGTCACCTCCATCTGAGCGCCTCAAGCCTCACCTGCATCTCACCTGTGAACGCTGCCTTCTCATTTGCACTGATTCTGTTCACTAATTATATTTCCATGGTTAAAACGGACTTCATTTACTGGTTTTCAGGGGTCTTTTGTGTCAGCTCTACATGAGGCTAGATAAACAAAAAGGTTTGCATCAGAAATAGGATCCAGAAGAGACATTTCTTCATTTGTTGTAGGTCTAGATTCACAGATTTTAATTAAGAAACAACATTTTGTACATCTAGGATGGACATCCCCATCTCTGAGAATATGGGTTTCCTCTTGTGCTTAAAATTCTTACTTTCCAAATCAGCAAAATCTCAAAACAAGCAAAAAAAAGAGACTTTTAATGTGTTCCTCCTGTTCTTCCACCTTTTAATTCGACCCAAAGCAGCAAAATTTTCATGGTCACGATCTATAATCTATAATAAAATTGTTTGTCTTTAACAGTATGACGAATTTTCCCATTGTTTAGTGATTTATTTTGCATGTTTCATTGATAAAGTCATGAATGTTTGTATTATGTGCCCAGTCTAACCCTCACATCTGGTACATCTGATGAATATAACTGTATTTTTGTCATTTTTCCCTCTACAGTTTCCATTCCAGTTTACTTCTGCATTAACATTGCGTCTGTAAAATAAATAACAAACAAAATTGACCTTCTGCATTTATGTTTCTTTTAGAGGACGACCAAAAAGAGAAGTCCCTGTCCCACCACACGATACAGCAGCTCATTCTGGAGAAAGACCAAGCGCTCGCCGATCTCAACTCCGTGGAAAAATCTTTAGCCGATCTTTTCAGGCGCTACGAGAAAATGAAGGACGTGCTGGAAGGTTTCCGCAAGGTGACTCACGGAGACGCGTAGAAATTAATTACCCCAGTATAACCCAACGTTTACAGGCATTGTACATTTCTCCCATTAGCTCCATGCCCAGTAATTAACCCGTGAATGTCATTGTGCGCGCAGAATGAAGAGGTTTTGAAGAAATGCGCGCAAGAATATTTAACTAGGGTGCGGAAAGAAGAGCAGCGCTACCAGGCCCTAAAGATCCACGCCGAGGAGAAACTAGACAAGTAAGTCAATACATGCCCTCATTATATCAAGTTCATTCAGATTTTCCCCAAAGGAAGCGCGCAACAAAATACTGCATTCCTCACAATGAAGTAAGTTTGGAAGAAGGCCAATGTAATTAACCGTTTCTATAGATTAGTTTAACACACTGGTGCTGTTTAATGTAAGGTTTTTATAATGTAAGCTACTGGTACACAAGCTTTTGCAAGTGTAAGCCTGT
The DNA here is from genome assembly GCA_000787155.1 of Scartelaos histophorus. Lineage (NCBI taxonomy): Eukaryota > Metazoa > Chordata > Actinopteri > Gobiiformes > Gobiidae > Scartelaos > Scartelaos histophorus. The sequence continues at coordinate 3,258 of JACN01089814.1, read as the reverse complement.
TTACGCAAGCGCTACGGCGTGTGTGAAGAGGTGACTTTGCGTTTGTGTGGTGTCCAGGGCCAATGCGGAGATAGCACAAGTGCGAGCCAAGTCCAAACAGGAGCAGGCAGCGTACCAGGCCAGTCTGCGCAAGGAGCAGATGAAGGTGGACTCACTGGAGAGGACGCTGGAACAAAAGGTCAGGAAATTACAATTAAGTGTCCTATATTACGCCTAGTGGACTCGTGTGAGCTTTAAGCCGTGTTATAAAGTTGGTTCCTCTTCAAAAACACACCTGGAGTTGTGTTTTCCACCTTGTAATGTCACGAAGAAGTAGTTTTTGAAATTAAAAGGGCTAAAATCATCCAAATGACTGTGCTGAAGGTGTGTGGAGTTTAAAAACACAGTGGAGCCCTTCCTGTATTACCACATGACCTGCATCACCCACGATAAGTCTAAATATACAGGATTTCTGAGTTAATGAAGCGAAACAAAACTCCAGGCACGTTTGTGATGAGGAAATAACATTATAACACGGAGCCGAAAATAGCGCAATACAGGATTTTTTAATATAGTGTGAATGAAATTAAACTGTCTCTTTGTTTTATTGCGCGTTTCCTAAAGTTGCGTGAACGAAGCCCTCGATAAGAAGCCCTATTTTAATTAAACTAGCCCGTGACATTTAAAAGTATTACATGGGAGATAAGAGAAGTGTGATTTTTGTCCGTCTGCGGGGAAATGCAAATGTTTCAAGTTCCACAATAAAGCACAAGAACTGCTTATACATAGTTAGAGTTAAATTAAAATACTAATACAAGATACGATCTAAGCGAGAGAAACTGTTTTGTACAAGAGGCGATAACTGATCAAATGTGTGAGAAATCCAAGCGCCCACACAACATAAGTACATTCATAATATGGTGAAGTAAAGTATATTCAGTGTATGCTTGGTTAGCGCATATATTGCATCTCGAGCTCTGTTTTTCCAGATATTTATCTTTCCCCGAGGCCAGGATTCAGGCTATGATCTAATTTTGGTTTGTTTAACTTCTGAAGTTTGTGTAAACCTCTACCAGGCTGTCAAGCCGTCAGAGCTTCATATGGATAAAAATAAAAAAGTGCAAGGAATTAGACATAAACCTGTCACAACAGATTGGCGAGCCAAATATGTGCGTTCTCCAAGTTATGATGTAGAGTTTGCAACTGAATTTCTTTGTAACAAGTATCTCAATTTTTGCATTTATTTCATGTCCTAGTAGTTAGTTAGCAGTTACCTGAGTGTTGGAGACTATACAGTTTCTTTTAATTGGGTTTACATCAGGGGTGTCCAAACTTTTTGCGAAGGGGGCCAGATTTGGTGCGTTAAAAATGTCGGGGGGCCGACCTTGGCTGACGTTCTTTACATAGAACAACAATATATTTAAACAAATTTCAGCAATTTCAAGCATTCTGTGTTTCACATTTGCTTTTTTATTTTAATTTCAGCGATCTTAAGCATGTCTTTTGGTTCATTTGAAACATGCACATCATATTCAATTGAATATTCACTTAACTTCACTTTTTTAACACTTTAACTTTTTTTCTAACGGTTAAACAGAAGTAATTGTGCTCTTGAGTGCAAATTACATTGGAAACATAAAAAATATCTCACCATGGCAGTTCAATATTCACAGAAATTTTAAATAAAATAACAGAGAAATGAGCAAGTAATAGTCATATGAACAAGTGCAGGGCTCATTTGAAATATGACATATTTGTAACTATAAATGTTGATTTGATTATTAGAAATTTTAGAAAATTGGAGGCAAAAAGTCACACATTTAGTGTGTAAGCTGCACCATCTGCAGGTAACAGTGCTGCTGCACAGTGTGTTAAGTCTACGTGGGGCCAGACGTTATTGATTTTATGACTGAGGCAGCGGGCCGGAGGAAATTTGACCACGGGCCGCATTTGGCCCCCGGGCCGGACTTTGGACATGTCTGGTTTACATAAAGTAGAATAACACATTTAAACTTAAACTAAATGTATAGACTGAATGGAGCTCCTGTATGTAGGCCAATGCAATTATTTAATCAAATGGAGATATAATCATTTCTAATCAGTCAATTATATGTAGATATGGTCTTTTTAATGGCGAGGTCCACAGCCACTTCTCCGCCAGATAAAGTGTGTGATTAAATGTCACTGATTAAAATGGTCCCCGTTATATTTTATGTACAGTATGTCCCAACATTTTCATCGATGTGTTGCAGAACAAAGAGATCGAAGAATTGACGAAGATCTGCGACGAGCTGATTGCCAAAATGGGGAAGAGTTAGCCGCTCCCCGCGAAGAGGAACCCTGGAACAAACTGGATGGAGAATGCCCCGCTTTTTAAAAACACAGACTGAAGCTTTATTTTGGGGGTCGATGTTCGTGCGTGTACAGAAATCCACTGGACTGGCTCCTCTGTACCGCTCTGTATATAGATGTGAGTGTATATTGTACTGTTTTTGGGGGTCTGGTTTTAAAGTTTTAGAGATGTACCATATCACCTGGGAGCGAATGTTGTCGAGAGGTGTTGACGCGAATGACTGAGTTAAATTATATCTAATGATGTTGCCATGACAGCCACTGAGGGAGAAGACTGTTTTACCCGTTCTCGTTGTTGTCTCCTCTTACAAGACAAAGATAGAAGAGATACAGACACCTACCTTGTCCATACACCACTAAAATATATCTGTAGCTTCCTGCATGTGAGGATAGTACTATTAATGTTTGTAAAAAATACTTCCGGAAAGTATAAAAAACTGCATTTTGATAGTCATTTGAACTGCTTCCTTCACGTAACCTTGTAGATATTTGTCATAGCTATGATATTGTGTAACTTTATTTTTGGGGGATTTATTTTGATATGACGATATATTAAAAACCCGTAAGTGTATTCGGTTGTGACCAGGAGTAATTTAATTTGGATGGACGTCTTCGTACCGCGTCGGTCTTCGTGTCACACTGATTCTGCACAGCTACTGTACAGCGTTGGCTTCGAACGTGCAATAAAAGACGGCAATACAACAACGTGGGCTGACCTTTTACATTTATGACTCTAATATTTCAGGTTTTACTCAATATTTTGCAGGGAAGGCATTTGGAAATAATGATTTTACACTTTGCAACAACAACAAAACTTTTATTCCGCTTCATACGTTTCACTAAATGATCTTGCGGCATGTGACTTGCTCGATAATTGATTAAAGGGGTGATATTACACTATATTTTCTGTTGTTTCCTCATCAAAAA
>KN495229.1:16512-34127 GCA_000787155.1 Scartelaos histophorus | reverse complement strand
AAAAAAAAAGGGAAAAAAAAAAGAAAAGAAAACGTTTGTATTCAAAGAAAAAAAGCAGAAATTTGTTTTATAAAGGTAGAAATAACTGCAGTTATTTATGTTTAATTTATGTCTAATAATGCGATGCTGGTTAATACAAATTATACACATTTAACACACAAATGTCACTTGAAGACTTGATCATAAGAAGAAGAGGAACTACATTTCCCTAATATTCATGACTCAAGTATAACTAGAAATACAGTTCCTTAAAAATGTGTATGTATATGTAACCGAATGACTGTAACGGCAAAAAAACTCAAAAAATGTTCTGACCCACATAACCATATACACTATAAAGGTCTTTCTGCCTTCTCCGTTCTCAGGTGGACATGTTCTCCTATGGCATGGTCCTATATGAGCTTCTGTCTGGACAAAGACCAGCTCTGGGGAATCACCAGTTGCAGATCTCCAAAAGACTCACCAAAGGCTGCCGCCCTGCCCTGGGCCGCCCAGAGGAGGTGCAGTTCTTCTGCCTGCAGAGCCTCCTCACGCGCTGCTGGGACACTAAGCCAGAGAAGGTAAATCAGTGCTCTTACATCATTAGGGATGTACATTAATGGTAAATAAGGCTGTTACAAACTATATGTTATCATGATCTTTTATATCACAGTCATTTATTTGTATATACATACAATGTACATAATACACTAGTAAAACTCTGGCAAAATTATTAGAGACAAAAAAGATTCATATCAGATGGACAGCATTAGTGTTACTGCATTTTTACTTTGTTGTGATATCAAATTATTGTGTTAGTCAATATTCTGATAATGCATTGGATATGAAGTCTTAAATGTTGTGTTGTCCCTTTACAGAGGCCAGTGGCAGGACAGTGTGTGCAGGAGATGCGGGAGCCCTCCTTCCCCTGTCTGAAGTATGTGCTTTCCTGTGGGGCCCACACACAGCTCTTTCTGTCACCATTGCAGGGGCCCTCAGCTGTGTTCTGGGATGGGACTAAAGATGAACGGTTTGTATTCACTGTCTTAAAATCAATTCAATGCAGCTGTCTAAACCTCAAGTCCCATTGCAAAATCAGTTTTAACATCAGTTTAAAGCCATTTTGTGGACTGTTCCTGGTTAAATGTGCACATCTCCTTGGAGACAAGCAGGTGCAGGCCCTAGAAAAGTTACCAGTCAGATCTGTGGAAAGACCAGCTCTATCACAACAATAGTGCATGTTTTATAAGGTTTCTGGTGCTGTAAAAACACCAATAATAAAAAAAAAATCCCTACTCTTACCTTAAAGGTGCTGTACATGATTTTTACTGTTCAGAGACCAGAGTGCGGTTTTGCTGTCACAGTAAAGCTAACGATGACTGAGTCCTAATTACTGAACAAAAAAGCAGTACACAGTTGATTTATTAACCTCAAGAGCTACATATACAATATATCTACATTGGGGGACTTTGTGAAATACATGGGGAAATTGGGTACAGTATTAAACAATATAATATAACTTCCTGTATGAGTGACCATTTTGTTCATTCTGTCTCTAGAAACTACAGTGTGGTGAATGTGGACACAGGCCTGGTGGAGGTAAAGAGGATGTTGTGCCCAGGAGACCCAATCAGCTGTCAAGTCAAAGTGGGCAACTCTCTGTGGATGGCCACCCAGGTACATGCACACAGACCCTGCAGAGGGGGAGGAAGAGAGCAGGAAGAGGATGGAATAGTCATCGGATTTCTTGTTTTTTATCATGGGATCAGGAGCAGGAGGTGTTGATCTACAGCCTGAAGGACATGTGCCCTCTGAGCCAGCCCCAGAAACATTTCTCTTCTCCAGCCGTCATCACCTGCTTCCTCCTGGCACCACCCACGCTGCAGGTCTGAACACACGCACATAACAAATCCTCGTATCGGGATAATGCATTATTATTATAACAAGAAATATTGAAATTTGTTGTTAAGTTATGTTGTTATGTAGCCGCTCTCCCCATTTCATAGCTGCCCTGTCAAATAAAGCCAGAAAATACAACAAAAATGTGCAAAACTTACCTGACAAAGACAGCTAGTAGCTGCACATTCTAACAAACCCTGATCTTCCCACTAGATGGCATTGTTTTGTTACAAAAACTGGTTTGTGAATACCAATGTGTCACATGGACAGCTATTGCACTACATTTTGGAACACATGTTTGTATTTAAGAAATTGTAAAGACAAATAACAAGTCAAATAACAGAGAACTTCAATACTATTAGCCATCTTCAATACTGGAATATTAGTTAATCATAATAGATCTTAAAAATCATAAAAGAGAAGATGTAAAAATGTGCCTAATTTTTTTCTTAGATTTTGAACTTTTATTTATTTATTTTTTAATTTAAATTGTATGTTTTGTGGCAGTGACATTATGCAAACAATTACAGAGACAGATGCATGTAGTTGAAGTTGTTTCAAGTCATCCAGACGATGGATAAAATAAATACAGCATAAAGACATGCTCAAATATAAACTTCTTTTTTTGGGGGGAAATTTGTAATTGTCCTGAAACATTTTGCAGCCAAAAAATAAATAAGTAAATATCAAGCAAGGTACTTTATAGTCCCTGTGGGGAAATTTGTCCTCTGCATTTGTGCATGTTTTCAATCATGCTATGAGGCTAATGTTTGACTATATGTAGGTCCTCCCTCCTTCAAAAGATAACTAATAGTAATGATAATGCCTTTCAATAACTTCAACCAGACGCTTCAAAATAGAATCATAGTAATTCCTAGTAATTCCAATGAAATGAAACAGCCATATCCTAAGAAGGCAGATTTGTCCTAGTGGCCCAGCTAATAATGTTTGTATATACAGAGCCTATGCCGGGTGTTTGCTGGCATGTCTGATGGCCTGGTGGCAGTCTACAGTCTATTGAACGACCTGCCACTGGACGGGGAGACCTATCTCTGTTCTCACTCCATCAACAAAGCCCTAGGTGTGGATGAGACTGACCCGCGGCAAAAAGCCTACCCCGTGAGGGCCATGGTCCTGCTGGGGCCGGACAAGGAGGTGAGCTCAGGTTGTTTTGGATTTGGTGCTGGTCAAATTGTGAAATGCATTTGAATGGATAACCCATGAAAAGAGAGAGAGATACAGGTTTTGTTGCAATAGTCAAAGGTACAGTTTAACATCACAGGAGCACAGGTCAGCAGATCCTATGGAAAAGCCAAAGTGTCTCCCCTCTGTGTCCTGCACCATCACAGCAGTGCTCGGTCTCCATGGATACGGACAAGAGGGTCCACTCCCATAACTTCCACTCATCTCTAACATCAATTTAATTATGTTGCAGTGTTCAGCCACAGACCCCGTGCACTGGGCCACATTCACAATGCTCTCTCATATCCCTCTGTCCTGTGCTCCTCAGCTGTGGTACTCCAATGGGCCGGGTATCCTGATCATCGACTGTCTCAGACTACAACCTATCAGAAGACTGGAGCCCTACACTCCTCCCTCCGCTATTGTGTCCATGACAACCAGCTTCTGTTTGTGGGGACAAGAGGCAGTGTGGGTACTGGATGACCTCACCAATACAGTCCTGCTGTATGATGCCGCCACCTACCAGCTTTGTGCCAAGTACTGGTGAGTACGAGTATATGTAAAAAAAAAAAAAATGCTGGTACATGCAACCAACTACAGGTGAGTACAAGTCTGTGCAACCAAGCTCCAGGCGTGTAAGGTTGTTTGGCCTCTTGGAACAACCACTGTCCCATGAAGCTTCGCATCACACCAGTTACAGAGTGACCAAGAATCCTATTGATCATTTGTGACCTAGTCTCCAGAAGAAGAGTACATTACTGGGCTGGGGTTCTTAATCCTTGACTCCACCCTACTCAGTCAGTACATTTCTATTTGATAGCATTAGCCCTAGGAATTCCACTACAGAAGCACAGTATTTTTCCTTGAAGCAGACCATGGTTATACTCAGCTCCTCACTCACCAGAATACCTCTCTTTTCATTACAGTATATTGTATATAATTACTCTGTAAGATATATACAGTGAAACCTTGTCTCACATCTAATCAACACTGTTTACTGATTTCATTTGCATTTGGCTTTGAGAGAAATCACAGAATCATCTTTTTAAATCCAATCCCAACAAACTCTTATATAGTACACACACTGGAATGATGTACAACAGGAACATACTGTACAGTAAATCCTCACTTATATGTGTTGTCCTGTTTATTGTGCACCATAGCACAAGAACAGTTCTTTTGTATAACTTTACAACCACAGCACCACACTGTTTACTACAGCTAATGTCCTGTAAGGGTCATAAAGCTGAGCAGGTCATTCACAGGCACTGTTGGTGAAACTGCCTCCAGGTGAGTTCTCACCTCACTGCATGTATGCTCTGAGCTGTCTGGGGATTCAGGTTGGTGGATGTGCAGTCAGACCTAAACCTAATACACCATGTTGCATAACTTTTCTTTATTATGGAGACGATGTGCACATGACCCCCAGCTCCATGCTCTGAATGGGTTGTAACGCCTTCAAACTACATCCCCTTATTGTTTTGAGTTGCTCTTGAATTGTCACTGGTCTGTGACTGCCTGGTATAACCCATATGTGTTTTCAGCTGTGGAGATAGAAATCCGCTTAGAGATGTCTTCCCTGTTCAACACCCCACCTGTGTGCCCATCACGGACCCTGGTGATTCCAGTGACCCTAGTGCTGAGAGGAAGGAGCCCATGGACCTGTGCATGTGCAGCCCACATGCTGGAGCTCAGTACTTTCAAGCTCAGGATTCTGTCACATCAGAACAGTCCGACTTAGAGGGCCCCCCCTCACCTTCCAGAAGCACAGAGCCCAGCCCCCAGGGGTCCATCTCTCTCTCTAGTACAGAGTCCAGCCTGAACGACCCCCCCTCCCCCTCCCAGGAGCTGAACAACATGTGTGAGGACCAGCAGTCCTCACACATTGGCATCAATAGCTCCGAGCTCCAGGCTGTTGCTGTCCTCTGTGTCAGAGAAGCTCTGTGGATCCCCAGGTGACACACTTATAAATGTAATATAAACTATCCTCAGCCTCCTTCTGGTGCAATGTAAAGATTACAACTGTATGTCTGCTTGTGTGCAGGTGTGGGGGAGATGTGCTGGTGCTGGAGCTGCAGCCTGGGCCTCAAGCGCAGGGGTCCAAACAGCTTTGTGGCCGTGTCACTGCTGTGCTCCACGCACCAGGGGGTGCTTCTCTTGGGTAAGCTTATCAGAACTATTCAAGTCAAGAGAATAGCGTCATACAACTTTTCTCAAAGAGCTAAACCTGTCAGACCTATCAAGTGAAGAACTAACTATCCCATTAATTACACAGGAAAAGTAGAATAAAATAATCTAAATAGTGTCAGTCATGTCTCAGTAACTTATTACCCTGATTACAGACTGGGAGCTCTCTTCTGTCATTACTGTTTTACAGCAGCCCCAGCTGTACTCTGTCAAAGACCCTGTGTGTGCTTTCACGTGACCCCTGACCTGTGGAAGCAGATCATAAAGGGCCCCAGAGCTGCCCCTAATGACAGGACAGAGACATAGTGCACTTGTACAGGTGCTCCTCGGGGTCTCTTCTCTCAGCAGCAGTCACACTGACGATGTTTCAGCCATCTACCTTTGACTGTCGAGGAAGCTCCCTTTTAAGCCATGTCCATTCAATTTAAAGTTATCACAAACTATGGGACAATAATGACCTGGATGTCTTACTCAGAAAAGTTAACCTGGTCATTTACTGTAGACATATGCACCCCAATGCCCCGATACTATCAGACTGCCTATGTAGAAGTCAGAGAGTAACATGAGTGTTGTGTTCCACAGCCGTCTGGTGGTGACCTCTTTACTGGACCAGGACACGGTGCTGTGTGCCCACAGGGACGCCCTCTCTCAGTGGACTGTGTGTGTGTGGAGGGCCTGGGGCAGCCAGCAGCTTCAGCTCTTTTACAGCAGCTGGGAGGAACTGGGTCACCTGGAGAACAGGTTGAAGAGGAGCCGAGAGCGCTGACAGAACACCAGCACACAAGCTCTTATGTTTAAACACTCACTGCACTCAGGCTCAGGGATGTGTGTGTTTGCTCTTTATTCCGAACCTTAATGTAAGGTACACACACAGAGCTTCTGAAGGACAGACCATCTGCTGCTGTGACTCATTGTTACTCTTTTGTCTTAAAGCTGACCCAAGGACCTATACTGGAGTCCTCAATTAGACTCATATGGTCACTTTAGAAAGAAAAATTTCTGTTAGGCCTAAATTATGTTTAAAAAATAATGAATATTTTACCTAGACCAATGAGGTTCATTTGGTCTTGCAATAATTTATTTTAATATATTATTTTTTCAGACCAATGTTAGTATATTTTCATACATGAAAGTTTTGGCTGCTCACTAGCAGGCATACTTATGTAAGACGTCTAGATGCTAGAACATAAGAAGACTGCATTTGTCATTCAACCACGGGGCAGTGATATGTGGAAACAAGGAAGTAATTTATTATTATGTAAAGAATAAACATTATGTTGCATAATATTAATGTTTCCAATTTCAGGTGACACCATTGAAATCTGAGTAAAGCCAAGACTTTTTGTCAGACATTTAGTTTTCTTTGTAGCCTGACATTGTGCGGACTTAAAATATTGTAATAACATTCCAGGCTTCGTTCATCTTATCTGAATAGCGAGAGAATATTCTTCGTTGAAAATGCATATGATATATGAAAACTTTTCTTAAAATACTTGAACTTATTCCCTGTTAGGGTTGTTTTTACTTTCAGTCCAGGCTCTTACAAAGGCATTTTTTTCTTATGTAAATAAAGACACACGTCAGAATAAAGCTTTTATTGTATTGTGAAATGCACAGTGATGTCATCACCCCCTCTGACAGAGCTGGAGTGGCTCTACAGCTGCCCTCCCAAATGGAATAAATCCACTGTAATAAGTTAAAATTGTAAAAATAAAACAGTGATTGTAGAAAAGAGACAGCTAAAGTTAACAGTAAAAATAAAATAAAAAAAACGGTGGAATGGATGGCATGACAGACTCCATCAGTGTTTTAGGGTTGAATTAAAAACTCTGAAGCCTGAGATGACATGAAATGACTACACTGATATGTCAGATGTGAACAGATGAACCAGCAAACCCTCTAAAAAACTAGAGGTCCATCAACATATAAATCCCTATTTTTGGAACTTTTTTCATAGCATAAAAGCATATGCTCAATAGAAACAAATGTAATAAAAAGCTGTTAGAGACTGATATTATTGGCGTTGCATAGATTTCACTAACTTCTGGCATATGTGAGCACTCCTTACAGTGCCCAGTGCCCACACACCTAAGCCTACTTCTAAGACTTCAGTAGATTGGGAATCCCCATACATTCGTCTGTGTTGATTTGATTTGCTGTTGGATGGATTTTTCATGGGAAATATAGCAGATATGAAACATCAGCTTGTGTCATAATGGCAGCCTTTCAAACACTTGCTCCCTCAGAATTCACTGGTAGTGAATAAAATGCTATTTTTGTGTTCCTTAAATTAAAAAAGATACAAATACATTTTAAAAGCAGAACAGTTGTAAATAAATAGAAAATGAAAGATAGTCTGGAGTGGTACAGTTCAGGCTGACACAAGATGGTTTAGCACAAGTTCACATGTGAAACCTCCTGCTCTCCCACAATGACACTGTACAGTGAAAAAAAAACAAAAAAAAAAAAACTTCGCTGGTGGCTCCTGAATCATGAACGAAAACACTTTATTTTGAAAACGAAGGCAGCACTAATAATGAATGTGTGCAAAATGCAGCAGTGTTCCGAACTCAGTGTTCTTAAAGCAGAATAGACCTGTGTGTTACAGCTCAAAGACTGAGCCTTCTGCCCCACAGCTCATACACTTGGACAGTCACACACATAGTTAAGTATTAAAGGAATGTGGATCTTTGTGTGTTTAAGACTGGTTTGCACATACCAGCTTAACTGATTATATGTTTGATATTTAAGTTCTCTGTACCATAAGCATGAAATGAAATGCTGTACTGTCTGTGTACCACACTCTGAACTAGTCTCACAGCCTGTGCTCTTGTGTCCGGGTGGAGGCGTTGTGGCTGTAGCCCCCCTGGTTCTTCTCCAGCCACAGTTCGGCCAGCTGCTGCGTGGAGCCGTGGGAGGAGGCGCGTGAGCCCAGGCACATCTTGTACTGCTTGGGCTCCAGGTTGGGGTCACACACCACAGGATGGTGCACGTGTACAATCCCTGTATCTGTGCTGCGGAACAGTCGCACTCCTGACTGGATGAACTTATTGAACAGGTCCACATCCTCCAGCCCCCAGCCCTGGATGGAGGTGTCGAAGCCACCCGCAGACACCAGGTCCCCTTTGTACACACACACTATACCGAAGCCGTAGGTCCTCCACAGACCCGTCTTGGAAGTGAAGACGTAATGGTTGCTGCTGGGGACCTTCCCGATGTACACTACTTTGGGATCGTACTGACTGAAGATGATGGGGAAGTACGTCTGCTCCCCTAGAGCTGTGTTGTCTCGACAACGCTTCAGGAAGTCACTGTTGAAGAGCAGGTCTACGTCGCAGTAGAACAGCAGAGAGTCATTGGAAAAATGTGAGGAGCCCACCTCCAGAGCCAGAGCCCTGGAGAAGGGCCCTTCCACCGGCCGCACCTCCATGTCGGCGCGTGGATACTTCATGTGGTACTCCCTCATCAGCTCCACCTGCTTGACTCGCTCAGGGTTGTCTGTGTTGAAGAGCAGTACCACGAGCTTCACGTTCTGTTTGGGGATCAGACACACGCGCTCAAAGTTAGCCATGAAGCGCACAAAGATGTCATAGCGTCCGGACAGAGGCACCAGGATGTTGACCTTCTTGTCCTTGGGCTCTCGCTGGTCTTGTCCAGAGCTGGTCAGCTTAAAGGGCACCAGCATCTTCAGAGAGTTGGATAAGAAGGACAGAGAGTCAGACTCCTGATTGATGTGGCTGGAGAGTGCATGGGCGTCCATCTCCTCATCCTCTCGGAACTGGATCTGGCTGAAGGTCTGCTGAAGATATGCATGCCTGCGCACTGGTACTGTCATAGTCTTTCCTTTGTGTTTCTTGTAAAGCAGCAGCAGGTCCAGCACATACTCTGCTCCGTACAGAGGACTCACTCTTCTATAACCATACTGAATCTCTTTAAAGTCAATCACCCGTCCGCGCGCTTTAGCATTAGCGTTGATCATCTCCATCACCTGCATGATGATGTCATCCAGAGCTTGTCTCTGGGCGGAGTCCATACCGCGGCGGGGGGGCAGGCTGTTGGAGGCGGAGAACAGGTACTTTCCTGTAAGGAAATCCCACTCCAGCACTTCGTCCCTCTGCTTGGGGTGGAAGCGCATAAAGGACGGGGGCATGCCCAGCTGCAGGTCCTCACGGCTGGCTTCACCGGCTCCGTATCGTCCCATCTGTACAATCTCGCGGTGTAGCTGGATGGTGCGGTGGCGCAGCTCGGCGATCTTGCGACTGAGCATGTAGCTGTGCAGGCGGTATTGGTAGGGTGGGTTCTTATTAGGGTGCAGGGTGATGGCACGGTGGATCTTACTGTTGTGGAGTTCACGGATGTAGCCCTTCTTGTTGGGTTCATAGTTCTCATAAAATAGCTGCTGCATCTGCACAGAGAGAACACCATAGTCATTTAATAAAATATTACAAACCCTGCCAAACCAAATGGATTCATAATAAAAATAATATATGCTCAAGCGGTTTTAGTAAAGCCTGTTTTGGTTTGTCGATGTGTCATAATTCAGTGCTATATTGTTGAGTTTTTTTTACAGTACATTCAAGCTCAGCACAGTACACTAAAAGTAACAACCCTGACTAATGGCAGGTTGTGCTCTTTAGATAAGGTTTAACACCGTAGTATCATTGTTAGACTTACTAAAATCCCCAGAGACAGTCAACCCCTCATTTCTGAATTTTTGAGATATTGATTTCAGTACCAATTTCTTGAAATAATGTTTTAACTATCTCAAACAGACAGCAGTGTGTCCATTAGAAACTGTGCTTTCTCCTCTTAGTTTTAGACACATCATACAAACACACATCTGCCTCCACCCTTTGCTACTGGACTTATTCCATCATTCAAAAAGAACTATCTCAAGATTAATACATTTCTAGTCCAAGTTTACTTTTCACGTGTGGAATGGAACCATGCCATGCTTAGTTGTGTGGAATATAATGCAGCGTGAGGATTCTGATCTCAGAGATAACGAAAACTCTTGTTACTGCAGGACTCAACAAGAGCAACTCAACTGAACTCTTATTTTGCCTTTCCCATGTTTGTGTTAACAGCGAACAAGGAAAGGTGGGCTGTGCACAAGGACACACAAGGGACTTGTGCTAAAGCTAGACACAAGGGCCATCCTTTTAGCAGGTGGCGTCTACTCTAAATTAACAGTAAGAAACATGATTACAACAAAGTATTCAGACTCAAAGTTTTCATAATGAAGAATAAATGACAAGACAAAATCGTATCTTGGGCTCCGTTTACATTACTGCTGTGCTTAGAGAGGGGGATCTCCTGAGAGCATTCCTGACGTCCTGTCTGTGAGGTGGCTGTGATCATATCTCACGAGCTGCAGCCTCTGTCACAGCAGTAGAGCCATGTCTCCACACCAGAGCAGTGCATGTGCTCCTGCGCCAGAGGGTCAGGCTGGGTAACCTCCGCCCAACGCACAAAGGAATGCTGTACTGTGCGGCTGCAGCGGATGGGAGAGAGAGCAGCCCTAGCTTTAGTTTTAGCCCAGCCCCATGCATTTATAGTGGGGCTATTTGAAATACACTTCCAACTAGGTCTGTAACAGTAATAAATATAGAAGTGCAAATTGTTTTACTGTGAGTTATACAGAAAACCACTTTGTAGGAGTGAGCAATACTGACAAACACGCCTTGACAATTTTGGAGAATATCGAAATCAATATTTGGATGGCACTTTCTCAATCCAAAAGTCAGATATAGATTTTAAACTTGACCCAATGTTCAAACCAAATATAGCTTCTGTTAATTATGCTAATACAATGCAAATTTCACAAACAGTGGATATGCCCCGTTTATCTGTTATAATTTGGTGTTTTGGTTCTCAAGATGAAAATCCAATCAGAAAGCAGAATGAGCCTCACATGAGTGAGATATAGCAGGTCCAATACTGAAGTCCAGTTGGTTTAAACTTAAAAAGGATTCTTTCTGATTTGAATCCTCACAACCTAAAGCTGACCCACAGCCAATCACGGTAGTGCAGCTTCTGAGTGAATTCTGAGAAAAACTGCCTGCTTCTACCAATGTCTCACCAAGATTGTAACCTAAAAGCAGAGCATTCCAAAAACAATTATAGAACAAACAAAACTGTATCTTGAATAAACCAGATTGATAGTAAACACTTGCTGCTAATACTTCTGTTACTATGAATAGTGAGTCGGGTAAAATATTCAACCCACCATCTCACAAAAAAAGAGAAAAGGAAGACCTGTAGTGCAATAAATGATAAATATTAAGCCCTAAAAATATTGTTAATATGGCATAGACTGAAGCTAGTTAAAATAGTGCTATTCATTAACAGATAACAGGCCACCATGGGATACAAACATTTAGATCTAAAAAAAAATCATAACCATCACTGTAGTATTGTCACAATACTACATTTTTTAAATGTTCATGCTAAGGAATAGAAGTATTACCATATAATAAAAACAGAGAATACTAAAATAGAATGTAAGAAAAGAAAGCATTATTGTTCAAAGATGAAAATATTATATATTGTGTTCTTTTGATACAGCTTGAGATCATTCTAAGCTGTTCAGGAAAGGTTAATTTCTGGCGTGTTGATTGGACTTTGTAATATCAATACCTGAGTATCAATTAGTATGTGATTTTTATAAACCTACTTTTGACAACCTCACACTTCTCTTTTAACTCCATTCTTTAATTGGACTGTATTAAACAAAGTAACAGCTGTCCAATGGAAGACCATACTTTTATAGCCAAGTTGTCAAGTCTGTGTGAAGAATGCCCCTGCTCCAACCAGAAACATCAGAGAGCTTAGCCTCTAATCTGCTCTAATGGGATCGAGGCAGCTTAAGCACTCACACCCATGTCTGTCGTCACCACTGCCATGAGGGGCAGTGGTGCAACCAGCAACCAGCAGCAACCGTCCAGGAGCCCTCAAGCTCAGGGGCCACTACAACAGGGGCCAAACTCTTAAAGACGTGCTTTCTTTGGTAATTTTGGTAGAAGATAGGGGTAGGTGGAGTTTTCAGATCACTCAGGCCTTAAATTGTGGACAAAATGGGACTTATCAAAGATGCATGAACCGATATATGTCATTTAAAACAAGTTAAGAATACAGTGGAGATATAATAGTGAGGTCCATGATGCTGCCTGTGCTTTGTTTTAGTTTGTGGGTGTGGCTCTGTACTGTCAGAAGCTGTGGCCACAGAGCTGGAAATAGTAGCTCCCCAGTCCCCACCCTCACACACACTGAGAGACAGGGACGGGCTTCGGGTGCTTATGGGCCTGTGCAGTTGGGCCTTAAAGCACTCAATCACATAAAGCTAAAGTGGACACTCAGCAGCAGAGATGATTACGAAGTGTTGGGTCAGGACTGAGCACTGAAGTAGGTGGCAGAAATGCTGGATACAGAATTCTGAGTATGTTAGGACCGAACAGGTTTTTGGGTAATATAATGACATAAATCAAGCTCTAGAATTCATTATGTTGTTGTGTCCATGGGCAAGACACTTCACCATGGGTTGTGTAAATGTGGTGTGGTTAGGTCATCATATAATTGCATGGAAAATCTAGACCTTTCTTCTTCTTCTAAATTATATACATTACATATAATACTGCAAAACTACATTCTAAAAGTAATCACAGGTTCAGCACTACACAACAAACAGTTAAATTCACAGTACTGACCTCATAGGACCAGACGCACTGGACCCCTGCGAAGCGCCGCACACACCTGCCCACCTCCACATCCTCGTGGATGGTGTACATCTCCTGCAGACACTCCCTGATGTGAGGCACCATCCTCCGAAGCACCTCTCGGCTCATGATCACCCCAGGGCCCCCCATACAAAAGTTCTCCCCGGGCTCCAGGGCCAGCTTGCCCAGCTCATCGCGCGCACCCATACCCGTCTGGCCCAGGAAGATGGCCTCACTGCTGTTGAGGCTGCGTAGGAAACTCTCCAGGCGCTCGCTCTTTATGTATACATCATCGTCCGCACGCATGAACCACTCGTACTGGTCCAGGTAGTGGTCGTGCATGTACTTGAGCATCATGAAGGACTTCTTCTGAGGAGGGTACGAATCGTCCACATTCTTCAGAGCTACGATGGGGATGGGGATGGAGGTGTCCGAGCCTTCACTGGAAAAGAACTCTACCCGCCCGGGGATGGTCTGAGCCCATGTCCTGTAAACACACGCAGGCAGAGACTGGAGAGGAGCTGGTAGCAGAGGAGATAAGATAATGGGGGGTCTCCAGGTTATTCTGGTCAGATTGCAGTGTGTAGATGGGTAACCAGATGTCTCACTTTAGAATGCGCTGCACTTTCAGCAATTTGACTCACCTCCATACTAGCAATTTATTTGTGTCATGTACACTTCGATTACTACTAATAATAACTACAAAAAATTATAGTAACCAATTTAAACTAAGTTAAAAATGTATTTATTTATCTTTTTCACAGCATTTGTAATGGGCAGGCTCCAGTGGTAATAACTGTATACATGAGCTGACTGCTCATTTAGATCAACATTTTGAGGAACTAGTACTTCTAGGGACAGACAGTTGTATTGCTTTAAGTGAAGTAACAAACTGGGATACTCTTACTTGAGTAACAGCACTCTTAGTTAGAGGGAGAGGGTTATGGTTATTGCTATTTGTATTGTTGGTCCATGTTATGATTAGAAGGCGTTCACCTGTTGATGAAATATTTTAATACCAATAAACAGCAGTTAAGTCATCTAAAAGCCAAGACAAAGTTTGAAATGGGGACTGGAGCTGTTGAAGCTTTAGCGGCCGTGTACCTCCCAGACAAAAGCCTCGTACCTGTGAGCTGCCACAGCCCTGGTGTTCAGGTACTTCTGCGCGGTCATCACCCCCACAAACAGGAAGCTGTTCGAGCGAGCTGCTGGTTTCTCAGTCGCCGAGGAGCTGTTCTCCTCGGTGGGCCATAACATTCCGCCGTAGCCCTCTCTGGAGCCGCGGTTCAGTCCACAGCCGCCGGTGGTGGCTCTTCGCTTCTGTCCGCCCTTCTTGAGCTCAGTGGCCCGGGGTAAGATGAGTCTGGAGGCCAGCGTGAAGCCCACAACCAGCCCGAGGAGAACACTAAACCACGCTCTCCGGCCTCGACCTGCCATTACCTCCGAATAAGGCAGTGTATTATGATAAAAGCTGTCCACAAAAGTCAAAAAGTCAAATCACACCGCTTCCTAAAGAGCGGAGCGGACGCGGAGCTCAAACGCAGCTCGTAGCCGGACAAAAGTGCCCTTTTTTCAGTTGCCCACGTAGCATCACAACGCTCCACTCAAAGCCCCAGAGCAGCCTCACGGTTGTCGCATTGATTCCGGTCTCCGGCTGTACTTTGCCGGTATAAGTGCCGCACAAAACTTGTATGAATGGCGTTGTGTGGTCCCAGATGGAAATAGAAGTATTTCTCCTCCTCTACAGAGCCAAGAGACTGCGACCGTCCGAACGAGCTCTCCGTGGCACAGGCTGGTCCCATACGCTCTATGGCTGCTCCTGGGTAGTTTGAGCCAAAGCGCTTTCCGTAGTGGTGATGAGCCGCTCGGTTACTGCTGTGACATATTTAAAGTTCCTTTTTCCGCCTTTTGCTCCACTCCCATTTTCACAAACATAAAAGCACACACCTTTTTCAGACCGCCTGAAGTTAGACCATTTCCCAGTGGAAAGAGCGCTCACGTGACTAGTCCACTGGTGCGGGATCCACATTCCTCGAATGCTTAGTGGTTAGAGAATGTGATGAGGAGTGACGTACACAATCCATAAGCTTTTTTACTGTAAATTTAGCTAACCAAAATTTGCTGTCAAGTTTACTATGGAAACGTTTGATCAACTAGTTTAATTTGTCAGTGTGATCGCAGCATTACTTTATTAACCCACAAGAGCTGTACTGTTAAAGGTATAGTATGTGACTTTGTCTCCATGGAGGGGTTATTGTTTTACCAGGAATGTTCCACTTTATGGCATATTAAACTGATCATGCAATAATTCAACTATGTTCAACAAGTGTGTTCAACAAATGTCCAAAAAACCCTGAATTCTCACTGTGAGGGAGGTCACTTATCCACAGATCTGATCTGTAAATTCCCCTGGTGACATGTTATGTCATGCCCCCCCTCTCTCCGTCTCCCTCTCTCCCTCTCTCCCTCTCTATCCATCCATCCATCCATCCATCCATCCATCCATCCATCCATCCATCTATCTATCTATCTATCTATCTATCTATCTATCTATCTATCTATCTATCTATCTATATATATTAAAAAAAATAATTACAGTATAACTATGTAAGATCAGTGCTTTAAACCAATTCAAATTCAGTAATAATAACACACTAATGGTGATTACAAAAAATGACCTAATTCATAAAGATACTTATAGATATAATTTATTATCTATAACAGATCAATAAAATTATACTACAAAAAAGCAGATTAGCAGATTTAAACTTCTTTACTGAGCTCATGACAAATTGCTAAACAAATGACACCAGAATGTTTTGTGACTGAATTGTTTTCAACCCACTGAAAAGGATCATTTCTAAAATAACTTTAGCTGGACTTCAGTAACTTGAGTATATATGCTATGCTAATCCACACTGACATTATCATCCAGGCCCAGCGGAGAGTTCCATTTACAGGCCTGGCTTCATTTAGAGGCTGCCATGCCACCACTAGATTAATGATGAGCATTAAAGCATGTTGAAACAAGACTGACTGCTACAAGAGACATCCAGAGAAAAGAATTTAGGATAAAAAACAGTAGTTGGTATACAGCGCCCCCTGTCAGTGTGAAGAGCTTGGTGCAGTTGTCAGAGTACACCTCTGGAGCATCTGACACACTTTAGTTTCATCCTCCCGCAGAGGGTCCTCTCCGGCCAGGCCTCCAGGCACACGTCCCGCCCCCATCTCCACTCAGAGGGTTATAGTCTGCACACAAAATTACATATTTATTCATAAGACAAAAGCAACAACATTCATACATTATCATGCTGTAATAATCAGCAACAGATGGCACATTTTTTTTCTCCTGTTAACTTCATGAGTAGTCCTTTGCTTTAACTTGGCTCTATAAATAAATCTGTTCTTTCTCTAGGCTTCTGGTTTGCTAGTAGTTCTATCTTCTAAGTATATTTATTTAATTTATTTTAATGCATGCCTTTTTATTTTTATTTGATCACAGATTATGAAATTATTCTTTGTCTAATGTTGCACCATTATGGAAAAAAAAAATCTAATTTGTGAATTTTGTTCACTGATGATAGCAATGAAACGTATTCTGATTCTAAGCATCCTTTTACCCAAATACCTATATTTTAACATGTTCTTAGGCTGTGCTACTTCCAACTTTGCATATGTGGAGATGCTAAAGGGCAAGTGTGTCTGTATACAAAATCCTCTCCACAAATACCTGAAATACAACCCTCTAAATGACACAGTGGAAACTGTTTCAAACTTCTTCAAACAGTTAAAACTGATTGAGTAATTGTGTAGATGTGGGTGTATGCGAATCATGCAAGTGTTGTGAACCAACCTGAGCTGCGAAGAGGCTTTTTGTCTGTTTTCCTCTTAATAACTGTAGTTGACAAATCCTCTTCAGTGCTCTGTAAAATAATTTAAATAAAAAAACATTAATTTTAGGTTATTTGTAGAAGATATAATAATAATAATAGGACTACATGTTTATGAAATGTGAATGCTTGTGGATGTGACCTGGGAGGTGTTTCCTTTGCAGCTCTTGCCCTCCTTCATATTTTCCCAGAGCTCGATCTTCTGTCTCCTCTTCTCCTCCTCCTGCTACTCACACAACAACACTCTGATAGTGAAAAAGTAACACAATTTTCAATATTCAGAACTTAAAGGAGAATAGATGCTAATTCAATATAGGGTTGTCTGAGAAAGGATGAAATTAATTATGCTTAATTAAAAGCTTGAAACTTGCCCCACATAACAAAACTCTGCACATAGCGTCAAGTTTTGTTATTTGTTTATAGCCTTTATTGTTTATATCTTTTAGTTGTCCCAGAAATCCTAATTACCAGTGGCAACACATAGGTTCTGGGATCAACACTTTAATTAATTCACATTATTATTAACCTGTTTCTGCTTCTCTTTGAAGATTGCTGCTTTGGCGTCAAGCTCTTCCTGCATCCTCATCCGAGCTGCCTCCAGGGCCTCCTGACGTTTGGCTACAAGTGACGCATCTAAAGGAACAAATTAAAAACTGTCAATGTCAATCAAATAAAAAGAATAAAGAGTAACAGTGAGTATTGAGACTACATACCGTGATGTGTGGGTGGAATAGAGCTGTGGGTCCTTCCTGCTGATTGGCTC
>JACN01022781.1:0-32954 GCA_000787155.1 Scartelaos histophorus | reverse complement strand
AACAGAATGCCGCGAATTCGCGGAAAAAGCTCATGCCTGAGCTGTGTAGCCTGAAGTCATTGATGTTACCACTACCAACCCCCAATCCGGTAATCACACCATCTGCCTGAAGGAAGCAGGGCATTTGCACATAAACAATGGAGATCAAACAGCTGGCCAATAAAGACTTACGCTTGGTATCTGGGATTCTTCTGTGCCAGTTTCTCTGGGAGGCCATCTTCATCATCAACCTGCTCCAGTGGCTCAACAATAACAGGACGCGGAGATCTATTAAAAAAAAAAAGCCAATTCACAAATCAGCTTTAACGCGAGATCATACAATGAATATAAAGTGAGATCACAAACATACGAGGTTAAAAGGAAGACACCCTCGTTGCATCTGTCCAGCGCTTTTCTGGCTGCAGGCTTGGATGCAAATTCAACAATTCCCTTCCCTGTAGAGCGTCCGCGGTCGTCAACAATAACAATGGCCCTCTCAACCATTCCAAACTGTAAAAAGGCTTCCTCCAGGAGCTCATTGGAGACAAAAGGTGACAGGTTTTTGACGGACAGAGCAGCAGAGTGAGTGGCAAACCTCACACGCAGGGGCCTTCCTTTCACAGGTGTGTCATCTAGCTCAGCCTTAGCAATTTCTGCAAGTGCTCTAGATTCCTACAACAAAAGAAAATAACGGGTTAGTAACAGACTAATAAAACAAATACAAATTACACCATAAAACACAAACTTACCAGTCGGATAAAGCCAAAACCTTTGCCTTTGTTAATGAAGACTTCACTGGGCTCTCCATATTTGGAGAACATTTTCTTGAACTCTTCTTCAGTAATGTCATTAGGCAAATTGCCAACAAACAGACGGCACCTCTGTGTGTATGACTTCTCGCCTGGTTTCAGCAGCATGGAGAGTTTGAAATCCAACTAAACAAACAACAAATTGGACAGATATATAATTGCTATTGTACACTTTAAAACAAGTCCAAATAAAATTACAAAAAGTTAAAAAAAAAAAAGTGAAAAACTGCCACCATTACAAAAATTTCAATTTCAGTACATGTGCATAAACTAAACTACAGGGTTTGCGGTGTTTAGGCAAAAGAATGGGCATTTATTGCTGATGGATGAAAAATATGGAACTGAAAACTGCCACTTTTGCTTGTTTCGTGTTTTAGAATTGCGATCCCAACCTTGCAGCTCTAAAAGGATCGCAGCCTTTGTTAGGTCATCGCCCATCCCCCACGACCTGGCAGTACTGACCTACATTTAAGGGCAGCACTGCAAATGGACGAGCAAATTTGATGATTTCAGATGACAAATAATCATAAACACTCGACAGAGTTTGTAAACTTATTTTAGGTTCCACTTTTAGATTGTAAACACAAAATCACGTTTTACTAAATTCACAAGATGGAGGATGTGGGTCGAGTGTAGAGTTAGCTCGGTTTATTGACCAACACACACATAAGGTGTCTAAGCATCCGATTCAACATAGCACCGCCCGTTCGAAATGCTCCGCGAAATGATTCAAACGCAACTCAATGCTAAAGGCTAACAATGCTAACAATGAGGGCGAGAAAAACAACATACCTTGGTCCGCTCCATGTCCGAATCCTGATCGGTCTCCATGGATTTTGATTCTTCAATTTCTCTGGGCTTTGCAGCGGGTGGTCTTTGTTGAAATCCCGATCTCTGGTTCTGCTGATGGCCGCCTCTCTGGCCCGGTCTCTGGCCTTGCATGTGTGGGCCTGGTCTTGGGCCTGTCTGGTTTGGCGGAGGCCTCGGAGCTCCCATCCCGGGCCTCGGTCCTTGCTGCTGGGGCCCTTTAGCCTGGTTCTGGAGCTGCTGGTGAGGTGGTTTGGGGGGTTGCTGCTGAGCGGGTCTTGGGGATTGTTGAGCTGGCTTCGGAGCCGGCTGGGCCTGGGCCTGGGGCTTCTGGGCCTGTTGGGGCGCTGGTTTAGGTCCTTGCTGCGCTGGTGGTGCCAGAGGTTTCGGAGCCTGTGGGGTCAGAGGTCACGTGGCTTGCTGAGGTGAGGGTTTCGGTGACTGCTGGGGAGTATTCGGGTTCTGCTGCTGTGGAGGCATCGTTGCTATCGGTGGCACTGGCTTGGGGCTCGGTGGAGGAGCTTGCTTTGGCTGCTGACCGTTTACATTCGCCGTTGGGGTCTTTACTTGCTCCTGGGGCTTGTTAGCCTGGCCGGGCAGAGGTGACGTTACTGTAGGCTTCGGTGGCGGCGATGGGATCTTCGGAGTTGAGGGTAGAGCCGTGGCTGCCGGCTTTGCCTGCTCGGGTTTTTCCTCTTTTACTGGAGGCTTCATGGTGAGCGCGGGGCCCGGACTCGGAGGTTTCTGTTGATTCTGGTTAACCGGTTTGCTGAAGTTCGCCCGTCGATTTTGGTTTTGATTCTGGAAAGGATGGCTCCTGAACTGTTGATTTCCCATATACCCTCCACGCATGGGGCCTCCGGGCCCACCGCCTCTTCGGGGAGCAAAATTGTTCATTCCCATCCCACCGCGATTGTGATAAAAGCGAGACATCGATATATAAATATATTTTTTAATCTATGTAGATAATAAGATAAAGCGGTAAGTTCTTGCTTATCGACCTGACCAAAAGTGTCCTAAAATGGCGTCGAACAACAGCAGTGCTTGAGCTTTGTAAAAGCTTCTTCTTCCTCTGGAGAGAGAGAGAAGCCCAGAGACCGCGCTCATTGGTCGTCATAAAGAATAAGGCGGAACTTGAGCAGTGAGGGTCCATGCTGATTGGCTTAATGAATGAAAGAGGCGCGGCTAAACCGTTCATTGGTCAGACGATTGACACGCAGTAGAGCCGCGCCCTCTTTTATTTTCAGACTAATGTACTGATCATAGACTGTATAAAAAAGTGGACTAAGCGAGTATGACGTCACCCATAGCGTTCAGCGCCGCTCACATGAGTCTCGCGATTCTAATGGTAACAGGAGCGAGTCTGGAGCCAAGCTCTATGTTAGGAATAGGATTTTTTTGACTAACAAAATAGCGAAAAAATCAGGATCATGTAGAGCGGGTTAATAAGAACATTTTAAGACCAAGATGAAGAGGATCACTGCAGCAGTTACAGAAAGACGAGCGGCAAGATCCTAATGTAAGTCAATGAGAGCCAGAGTCAGGAGGAGCCGGAAGAGCCTCCAGGAGCACTTCCTATTTGGTACGCGGCGGCTAGCGTGTTAGCTATGTCCATTCATATATGCAGGCTATGGTACTGATTAACTCAGAGTGATTTAAATTTAAAATAAATGTAAATATAAATAAACTCAGATTCTTTTCGCGATTTATTTTGCAATACAGGTGTTTTGAAAACAACATACTGAGGCCACCACTTTGGCCTCTACAAATTAAATGCTCATTATTATAAACACACAAAAGAATGAGATGACAACACAGTGGCAAAACAACGACATAATTTATATATTAAAAAAAATAATAAACCAATGTCAAAACCCAAGAGATAACACACAATACAGTGTGACAACTGACAATATATGGGGGAAAATTAATCCAAGTGGAAAAAAGTAGCTGCAGAGTCAACATTAGCTGATAAAAGGAAATTATAAAAGGAGACATTCATTAATTAGTGAACAATCAAAATCATACTTTTCTCTTAAATTTCTCTTATCACCACTAAACCAGTTAGAGAAAAAGGTACACATTATAATCAAGGAAAGTAAACTCAATATCTAAAAAGAAGGGGAAAAAAACCCAAAACACCTGAAGTGTTTTTTTTTTTTCAGCACACACAACTTATCCAGAGATACACTTGCATGTCCAAGGATTACAAGTTGTTCAAGATTACATTATTATGTTTGTAAAATTAAACCCTTCAGTTATAATGGAACAGCTTTGTGTGCAAGCCCTCCCAGTGTATAGCCTTTTAAAATGTTATTTCTTTTTACAAGAGATCTGACCCCATGTAGCAATGGTAAATGGCCATAAGAGGGAGCTGAAATGTAGTTTTATTATTGGAGATTTTTGTGGTTAAGTTAAAACTGATTTGTCTTAAACAGAGACTGAGCAAGAGTTTAAAATCAGGCAGACCATGCAAAATTAAAAATGTGAATTTGTTAAGTTAAGAGCCATGAGTGGGGAATAGTGACAAGACCATGATGATATGCAGTTTGCAATAACATCTTAAACATGACTAATTCATGCATTACATTACAATAGGTCAGTCATTCATACTTCCATGCTAAACCAATGGAGATACAACAGTTCACATTACATATACAGACAAAGATACAAGCAGAAAAAGTTGTTGGTCAGGGTACCTATGATTTTTACCTTTTTATGTATGCAAGACAAACCCAAATTAAAGACAAAACTAGCAAAGTTAACCTAGAAATATTTTAATTGAAAGTTGGTGCTCAACATGATTAATGAAGAGAATGTTAGAGAAACTGAACAGCACAAATATTTGCAGATAAATAGAAATTGTTATATTATAAATTGGTAATATTGCATCATGTTCACATATATGGGAGGAATGTATTGGGTGTGTTATCAGGTCAAGAAAACTGGTGAAATTAGATGAAAATTGGACCAAAAATAAACAAAATGTGCGAGAAATGTAGGAAATTGTAATAGGCATAGGGTTTTAAGGAACACAGCATTTATAAACAAAAAGGGAATGTACTGTGAATTGAATGATCTCCCTCTGAAGGCTAAGACTATGGAAAGCATTGAAAGTGAAATCTTTACACTGATTTTGCTGTGATTAAAAAGAAGAGTGCTCATGGCTGTTTCCCGTTTCCTGTGTGGGGCCTTGGTGGAAGGTCAAAGGTGAGAGGTCAGTGTCTCAGGGGTCACAGTAAGGTCACGTTGAGGTCAGATCCGAGGCAAATACTTCTCAATAAATTCCTTTATGACCTCCATCTCCTGCAAGAATGAAAGGGGTGTCAAATTGTTTTTGTATAAATGAGAAATACTAAAATTAAAATGAAGTAAATTAGAAATTAAATATTATTATATTACAAACCTATCTGGCTTCTGTCTTCTATATAGCTATAATCTATGACACTCATGGATTGCTGTGTTAGAATTTGCATATTTTAAATCACAATATTAATCTAAAATTAAAACTGTGGTGACCAATCGGAGCTGATGTCACAATAAACGTCATTGCAACAAAGAGCTGTCACCTCCGATGGATAGCTGTAGATTACTTTAGCAAGGAGCTAAATGTACTGACCTGTAATGACGGCAGTTAAATTTGTTTTGTACTAAGGGCTTGATTATTTTATTTACCTTTTAAATATCTGTTTGGCATTTGGAGGGCCATTGTTACTTACTGGCCACAACATGGTGGACATGGATGATTTATGAAGAATGAAATTGATCATAGTAGACTAACATAGCATGTATGTAACATGTGTATGTATGCAAAGCAGACACATGCTCTTGGGCTTAGTGTCACAGGTATGATTTGTCTATTGCTAGTTACTTTGTCAAATAGATTGTTATTGCAAATTTTCCTTTAAGGTGTGTACACACTTGCCCATTCACCACATCAAAACTGGGGCTAAACCAGGACTAAAAATGTAAACTAAACCTGGACAAGACCAGAACATATCAAGTAGCTAGATCAAACCAAGTCAGCCAAATACAAATCAGAACTAAATTAGGATAAATTTAAGACCAAACAATGATAAATGAGAACGACCCTTATACCATGATAAACTTTTTAGACCCTATTACCCTGCCCTGGTTATATTGGAGTTATATAATATAAAGTAAAAGTTATATTAGAGGTATATAATAGAGAGTTAGAGTTAGTGGGAAAGACCTGGGGGCAGGAGCTGTGCGAGAGGCCGGGGAAGCCTTTGAAGGTGACCAGCTGAGGGTTGACTACGGTTTTGATCAGTTCTGACGTCAAACAGCCAAACTCTATGGGGACCATGGGGTCGCTCTTCCCATGGCACTGGAGAATCGGGATGTTCCTGGTGCCACTGGATGCCTGCATAGAAAAGATAAAACTAACAAGTTACACAAGTAGGTGAGGTAATTTTGTACTGTTAAACAAGGAACCTCTCAAATAACATTACTCAAGTCACAAGTGCGCATAATATAGGACTTCATAACGCTAATTTGAGGGGAGCCGAATGCAATGGGAGACCTCACATATCACCTTAGCCCACTTCTTTATACAGTCTATGGGTAGTCTGCACCACCTTTTTATGTGATCAGATTTGTGTTCATAAATGTATATTACCGCAGGGAAAGTCCGGTGAAGTGGTAACCAGCAGCTCAGAGCCACAACTCCAGCCAACTGATGCTGACAGGTCAAAGCTGTGTACAAGGACAATGCTCCACCCTGATTTTAAATACATGGCAGAAACAAGTTATATTGAAAAGAAATTTCTATAAAAGTAAACATGTTTTTCAAGGGCTCAATAAATAACTGTACCTGAGAGAATCCTCCAAGTATAATGCGGTGAGGGGGGATGCCATTTCTAGCCTCATGTTCAATTATGGCCTTGACTAAAAAGCAACAAAAAGCAATAAGTCAAGTGGTTTTCTACAGTTATCAATTTCGAAACATTTAAATTCAGGGTTCAGAGACAATATACATTTATTAAGCATTATGAGAGTCAAAAGTTGAATTAAATGCTCAGATTTTTAACAGTTTGGTCAAGGGCACCCCCTAGTGGGCTCCTATAAAATCTACAACAATGTGATAACTGATAGTGAGAAAATACCATGTTCAGTTATGGCCTTGACTAAAAAGCAACAAAAACCCATCAATAATGAGGTTTTCTGCACATATACACACTAAATTATAACTATTTAAATTCAGAATTCATACAAAAGTTGAATTTAATTAACAGAGTTCTAGTCAAGTATTTTTGTACACCTAGAAAATCTAAAATAATTTGATTAAGACTACTGGAAAACCACGAAAGCATTATATACTATTACTATTCTGAACTCAATATCTCCTAATTTTAATATTTATTTTGTTGTTTTAACTCACTGTTCTCTGCTGCCTTTTTGATCCCTGCTTCATCCTCTGCAGAGTCGGGACTGAGGCCTTTGAGGTCAAACCTGCCCAAATACAAACATTTAATCAGAGTGGAGATTCGGGGGAACAGGTGGAGGGGTCTTGTAAACATTCTGGGATTTGACAATGCCAAAACCTCACGGAACAGAACTACTCAATCCAAAATAAATATCTCATAGAAAATACACAAACTGAAAAATTAACATGATCAAGGTCGAGAATATGTGTGATCTGAATTTTGAGAAAGTTGGACAGACTGTGCGTCAAAAATTGCAACTCAAGTTTAATGAAAACTAGCTGACAAAATTAACACTGCTGCATGCGGGTATTGATTGTTCCCAGCTAACCCGTAACATTTTTGATATGGATTTTGTTGACAATGGACATTTTACGATGTAGCTTCCCAAGCTTTGTACAGTCAGATCATATAGTCATACAGTCATATTTGGAGTTGTGTTTTCATTCATTCACACATGGTTGAGTAATTCTTTATTATAAGTCTATATCTACGAAGCTTAAAATGCTCTGTTGCATGTTGTGATGTCACGTCATCAATTCCAAGGCTGAAATGATCCAAATGATTCTAGTGAAAGTGTATGGAGATTAAAGACACAGGAGATCTTCTTGTATTATCACATGGCATCACAAAGTGGAACAGAGTGTTCCAAAATATGCAGGATTCGTGTGTTACACATGTAAGAGTGAAACAAAACACAACTCTAGGCAAGTTTTTGATGAGGAAATAATGTTTTTGATGAGGAAATAGCACAAAATGGACTCTTCAAGCATAATAATACAAAAATGTGACAAAAATGATCAATGCAAGTATTCCGGAAATTGTGTGTTTACCATGCAGGCATCAAGGCACCCATGTTCAGAGTGACAGGGATAGCAGGCCTGAAACAAAAAAGAAATATTTGTTACTTCATCTTATACACTATAAATAATGTATAGTTGTCAAATAAAAGACTTACGCGTGAGGACAGATAAACTTGACATGAGGCAACCGAATGCTGGTCAATACATCTGCCCAGCCTTTGCTAGAGGAAAGAAAAAAAGTAAAGCAAAGTCAAATACATAATGGACTGAAACAATGTCACAACTAATGCTTAGTAACCATATTTTTTTTTCTATCAACAACATAGTGGCTACGGACATTAACTATAACAGTTTAATATTAACAATTACAACTGATATTTTGCAGCTAATCATCAACATTCCCTGGGGTGTGTAGCAGCAGATAATGTAATAATGGCCAATAATGTAATAACTGTCTATCGTAATATAAATAATGTAATAATGGCCAATAATGTAATAACTGTCTATAACGTAATAATTTTATAATATAATTTATGTATGTAAGAAATAACTGTAAGAAAGAGCATCTATTGTTGTATTTGTGCATTTACCATTGTCACATGTGCTCCTGGGGCAGTTCGGTATCGTTTCAAAGAACCCAGGTCCAGAAACACTGTTAATAAGTGCTTTGAAATGTACTTTTGAAATCCTGGCGTTTGCCGTGGTCAGTCTGTGCTGAAGGTAAATTCAACTCTGTTTAGTGGTTAGTTTCACTGTTGATCTGATAAAAGTGGCCAAACATGCCCAGTCAAGTTAGGTTGACTGCTGACCCCCAAAATTTAGATATCGATAAATTATAATATTAGGGGTGTAACGGTACATAAAAATCTCGGTTTGGTACGTATCTCAGTTTTGAGGTCACGGTTCGGTTCATTTTTGGTACAGTATGGGAACAAAATACAAAACCATTTGCTTGTTGTTTGTGTGTTTATTAAACCAACAATTAGTTTTAACATTATACAAACGGGAAAATAAAATAAATGCAAAGTGATCCTTGGTAATACTAATAAATAAAATTTTCTCAAATAAGCAACAAATGTATGAAATATTACTAATACTAATATTTAAAAAAATCCCTTCCTTCTAATCGCTTGTAAACTAAACTTTTCAAAAAGTAAAGCCAGCAAGGCATATTCATACTTCATAAGAACATAAGAACTTTTACACTGTAAAAACAGGTTTTACACTGCATCAGATTATTAATTAAAATTTTTTACATAAATAAACTCAGCTTTACAACATATAACCCATAACCACGATAGAGCCACATCAGGCCATTTGAGATTACAATGTGTTTAATGCAGCTTTGTGCACATTACTTTACTTTTTACAGAAACAAACTTAAAACCTCATGGCTAATTTGCATAAATTATATGCGATGAAAAAAATAACAGCTTGCTCCTTTTGCGCTGATGTGATTCAGCTTCTGTGGCAGAGGGAGGTGTTGCTAATGGTGAGTCTGCTCTGCGCATATATCGTGTTGGAGAAGCTGACCCTCCATGTAGCTGCACATGTTCTGGCGTTATGTAAATACACATAAATTGCATGATCTCACGATCGGCCTGTACCAAACGGAACGTTCGGTACCGAAACGGTTTGGTACGAATACATGTACCTTACACCCCTAAATATTATATTAGGTCCTTATGCACTGCAGATTTTTTAAAATGACAGTAATGAAACTGATATCATTGGTGCTTTTTGATACCCCGGTATACTTTATTACCATATTATTGCCCAACCATAGTTTAGACAAACAGGATGGTTTGATTTATACTGGGATGTAACTTTAAATATCAAATCTCTATTGATGAGTGTTGGTATTGAGACAGTAGGTAGGCAGGAGCCTAGGCCTATGGGGGGAGAAGATGTATGTGCAGAGTACATAATATAATACATAATATATACACAGAACAACAACATCAACATAATTTGAGGGCTGCAATTTATATGGGAAAGGGAATATTCAGGCTGGATTACTGTGGTCAGTGACAAAAAATTCCTTGATATATCAGGGTGATTTTATGATTAATTTACAATTATTTCTTACATACATAAATGATATTACAAAATGATTACATTATTGGCAACATTTTTTAAACAAGCCAATAATGTAATAACTTATTAATTACATTATTGGTAACAGGTTATTACGTTAATGGTTCAGACATTTTATTACATTATTGGCAAGTTAATACATTATTGGTTTTATTACAGAAAAATTATTACGTTATAGGCAGTTATTACATTATTGGCCATTATTACATTATCGGCTGCTACAGTGTGTGATGCTAACTGTAAGCTCTGCTCTGTCTGAGACTTGTTAGACTTTAATCTGACCTTTAATTTAACACAATCTGACCAAAAAAAAAAGATTTTGTTGAAGCTACAACAGGTGAGCTGATTTGTGTTGTGTTGTTTACTAATATTTGCATTGCATCACCATGGTATCTGCCAGAGATACATGTAGAACACCCCAGAGTGATGTGACTGCAAAGTATCAGTACCGTAATTTCCAGACTATAAGCCACTACTTTTTTCTCGCACTTTGAACCCTGTGGCTTATTTAACGGTGCGGCTAATATATGGACAGATTATTTATTTGGCAACACAGTGGATGCGGGCGCAGCCTGAGTGCATAAAATGCTGCTGTCTGTGCGGTGAACACATGGATCTAGGGTTAAATGAAGTTGCAGCGTTAACTAGCAATGCTGTCAGCACTAAAACAATTTATCCCCATGTGATAAAATACGTGATGATGCTAAATGAGCATTAGTGAGGGGGACCCGTGTGCGTTAAATGCAGCTGAGGCGTAAACGACGAGAAGAAACGTCTCAAACTTCAGCAGCCGAACATCCACTCAGACCTGATCCATAACCTGTGCCCGGGAGTCTGAAATCTGCTGAAATCTTACGAGACTCTGATAAGATCCAAGATCCGACAGCGTCTCTTTGTGCAGGAGACATGTGCAGTAGAGACGGGGGAGAGACGGGGGATGCGCAAAGGAAGATGCTCGTTTGATTGGGTTTTGAACAGTTATTTTACTCTTCATGCACACACCCTCCTCATGGAAAACACACAAAGAAACGCAGATGGTGCAGCTTTTAATTTAAAGGCGACTGATCTGAAGAAGGACGTAGAGCTGCTGCTGTAAACTCAGCATCAGTAAATCGAGACGGTGGCAACGGCAGCGATGAACTGACTCAATGCAAAAAGACGACAAGCACTTTCAGAGGCAATAAAAGCAGATGGAGCGAACTCGAAAACGTTTTTGAAGACGTGGACACCTGCGGCTTATATATGTACAATTTAGAAATTTAGTTGATGCTTCTTATATACAGGTGAGCTTAATAGTCCGGAAATTACGGTACATTTGCAATAATAAAATATTGAGAGAGGCATTACTTACCCATTGTCTCCCAAACCATGGAGAAAAATCACCTGCAACAAAAATGACTTACTGTTATTTGATAGTTAAGTTATTATGTTGTGTTCATGGCATAGCAAAGTAAAATGTATAAAACAGCAGCAAGAACAGCAGTTGCATGAAGCAACCATATTAGAAAAGATTATGTGAACCGTTTGAAATGTAAAAGAGATCATCTTCTATAATCTTCAAGTGCTGTTCTGAACCTGGGATTTTCATTTAAATTATGTAAAATTATGTGCAGGACAAGGCAACAGCGATCGACTACAAATATTTCTGGAGAGATATGTAGGGCTGATTTAGATTTTTGCCCCTTCATTATGTAATTTCAAGTAATTAAAAA
The DNA here is from genome assembly GCA_000787155.1 of Scartelaos histophorus. Taxonomy (NCBI): domain Eukaryota; kingdom Metazoa; phylum Chordata; class Actinopteri; order Gobiiformes; family Gobiidae; genus Scartelaos; species Scartelaos histophorus. The sequence goes on along the minus strand of JACN01022781.1, from coordinate 21,303 downwards.
ATCATCTACATCCCCATTTTTACCTTTAAAAGAGCAGTGTAGTCACATTTTGTGTAGTTATCTCTTCACAGCGGAGTGTTCAAATAAAGCTTTACACATATTCTTTAAGCAGCAGATTGGCAAAAACAAAATATTAGCCTTGGAGGTCAAAGTTCAACTGATATATCAGTCTATCCGAAACATACAACTAATGTTTAGCTGTAGTATCTGGGCCTTAAACCCTCCATTTTATACGGCTGTTTATAAATCCATTTGAAATTGACCTAAATCTGCCCTTCTCCTCTGTGGCATTGCAGTCACAAAGATTACTAGCCATGGGTTTCACAATGATTAAAAAAATCCTTTATAGGATTCTCTGTGGAGGCGTCTACATGCGGAGATGTCTACGTGTGGAGGTGTCTATGGATATCTGGGGTCTGGACTCACAGCAGCGGTCTCCTTCTCCGTCCCGGACACCGTCGCAGCCTCATCGAGCAGCGGGACCGACATGTTGTTGCCACACATACACTAATGAAAAGATGCTGAAAGAAAGAGAAAAAGAGAGGAGGATAGGGTCAACCATAGACTGCATACACATTAACATAGCTAACTCACTAGCCACCGCGTTCTAAATAAGAAGTGAACGGGGGCACGCATCCATCTCTATCGACTCGGTCCAATTGACTTTACACTGAAAAACTGTCTCCCCTCTCTCTGTAACTGTTGCAGTGAGTTTCATTACTTTGGTCTTAGAATGTAAAAATTAATCCGCTCTTGAAACGCTTCTGGTGTTTTTTTCTTCACTATTTTCTACGTAAATTAATTCTTATTGCTAATATGGAATATGCAACTATAACTGCTAGCCTGGTGAGTTTCATTTGCCTGGATCCGAACCCTATGAGAGACGTCACACTCCCTTAATCCACTTTTTTATACAGTCGATCTATGGGGTCAACCATCTATTAAAGAAACTAGATAAATTCCATTACGTATTTAGGGTATTTCAGGGCGTATCTCGTGCCCCTCATCTGTGAGTATAATATCACATTCTCGAATCTGTAAACCACCCATTTGTCCTCAATGTCTGCAAGCAACTGAATACATGTACTCAGAACACATATTCAGAATACAAATTGTGAGTAACTGTATTTTGGTACAGTTACTTTTTCATTTGGTGATTTTTGGTAACGTTTATAGCGATACTTGATCACACAATTTTGGCTTCAAACTGCACATAATCAATGAGAAAAATAGAAAGCACTGCCCCTATGGTGTGTGCATGTGTAATTTTAGTTTCTCCAGTTAGTGACAGGAAATGTAGAACAAATTGTGTAACAAAGATAAAGCTATTTTAAAATCTTAAGTTTACTCTATAATTTAAAAACAACTCTGCATGAAAGTATTCAAAATATTTGCATCAAAATATTTTCCAAAGTACATTTTAATGCAGTATTCTGTAACTCAAGTAGTCTTCCCAGTAACCTTTGTACTTCTCTGCTTGCAGTCCTTTAAATACATATTTGGTGTTGAAATATACCAACATTCCCTGAAGACAATGAACTTTGTGCCACATTCTGTTTCATATGGATAGGCCCAGTAATTAAAAAAATATTATGCATCAGCCAGGTCAACAAATCAGCAGTATGACAGTTAAACAGAAAATCACAGAGCTCCTGTCCTCCAGCTCAATTTTAAACTATAAGCGTTCAATGTTGTGAAGCCACGTGAACACAATGTCTTCCCACACGCCATCAATTACACTAGACGAGGTGATCTAACAGAGCAGGAAGCAGTAAAAGCATTGACTCATTAATCCCCTTAAATGCTAATGCATTGTGGGCTGGGGCGTGACGAGACAGGACAGAGGTGATGGGTACAAAGGCGATGAGCAGAGAAGAAAGGTTCATTTGTAAACAAGGGGGATTATAACAAAAAGGTCACCTGCACAACAAATACAAGGAAGTACACTGAGAACCAACCTCTCAATTTATGTTACTGAAATATTAATTCAAAAGCTAATTTATACCAAAAATTCTATAAAATATTGTTAAAAAAACAAGAGCTGCACGCAGTTTCAACCTTTTCATCTGCAATGAGACAGATAAGTTAGTCATTTAACCTTTTATGGCTCAGATCTTAAATAGACAAAAAAATAACATTTTCCCAATAGCCCCAAAAAAATGTACCCATGATATGCGTACACTGACCCCCAGAAGTATCTCCAGCTGTCATATTTTGAACGATAAGTCAATATACTGTAGTAAATATTGTGACGGGCCTAACAATTGGGGGATTATATCAAAAAGGTCATCTCCAATGCACAACAAATACAAGGAAGTGGACTGAGAACCAACCTTCCTGAACCTGAAGTTGTGTAGCTATTAGTTAATGGAGACCTGGCAGTTAAACAATTGACATAATATTTTTTATCAGTTAAATTAAGGTATTGTAATACCCACATTCTGCCCAAAATGCAGCCATGATGTCCATATCATATTTTCATGAGTTTCATATCTGACAACAGGCTTTTTAAAACAGCAGTAAGAAGCAGTACCTCATAATTTCACATTAGGGGAATTCTCCCATCACGTGTGTGACATTTACACGATAATTATGTTGTTCTTCCCGGCTTCAAGCTTAAGCATGAATGAAAATCTTATAAATTATAGGATATTCATTTTATCTTAGGTTAGCTCTATCAGCATATAAGTAGTTTAGCCTTTTCATATGTCTTCTTAGAGATACCGAGGCAAGTGTGCTGTGTCACATGTGTGACTCACAAAAATGAAGCTTGGCTAAGTTATCTTAACTAGTGCAAAACTCTGAACTTTGAGAGGACAAAATAATGAAAAATATTTTAAACACTACATCAATTGGTACTTTATAAACTAAAATAGAAATGTATGTGAATAACCAAAACTAACAGTGTACAAGAACATAATGTGTCTGTCACGTGTGTGACAGGTCTGTCACGTGTGACCAAATGTGAAATATAGGAAATAACAAGTCAAAACTTTTCAAAAAGTAAAGCCAGAAAGGCCCATTCATATTTCATAAGAACATAAGAACTTTTTGCACTGTAAAAACAAGTTTTACACAGCATCAGATTATAAATTTTTAATTAATAAATATTTAATTTTGCATAAATAAACTCAGCTTTACAACATACTGTATAACTCATAACCACTATAGAGCCACATCAGCCCGTTTTATATTATAATGTGTTTAATGCAGCTTCGCGCACATTAGTTTACGTTTTACAGAAACGAAACATGGCTCATTTGCGTATATTCTAAGCGCTGAAAAAAACAGCTCGTTCCTTTTGCGCTGCTGCGATCTCCTTCTGTGGGACTAAAGGACGCGACTCAGTGGATTATCCATAGACCGTATATATGAATGGACATAGCTAATGCGCAAGCCGCTGCGTGACGTATAGGAAGCGCGACAGGAGGCTCTTCCGGCTCCTTCTGACCTTGACTGCCATTGCCTTACATTAGGATCTTGTCGCTCTTCTCTCTACCTGCTGCAGTGAGCCTCGGCATCTTGGTCTTAAAATGTTCTTATTAACCCACTTTACATTATCCTGAATTTTTTTCCCCGCTATTTTGTTCGTCAAAAAAACCCTATTCATAACATAGAGCCTGGCTCCAGATTCGCTCTTGTAACCGTTACCATCGCGAGCCTCATTTGAGCGGCGCTGAACGCTACGCGTAGTCCACTTTTTTTATACAGTCTATGGGATTATCTGTTCTTTCTGTGGCAGAGGGAGGAGTTGCTCATGGTGAGTCTGTCCTGTGCGTATATCCCGTTGGAGAAGCCGAGCCTCCGTGTAGCTGCACATGTTCCGGCAGAATGTAAACACACAAAAATTGCGCGAACTCACTCGTACACAGGCCTGCATTGAACTGTACAGAAACGAAACGGCTCGGTACGAATACACGTACCGGTACACCCCTAGTATATACGGTCTATCATGTTATAAGGCTGTTCTCTCATCAAAAGCATGCCTGAAGAGGTTTTAGTTATGACCCAAGCACATTTCAGTAATTTAGCAATGCCCACCCACTGCATTCTACTGTGCTAAGGGCTCGTGGGAAAACCGACCTCCACCTTGAGAAAGTGCAATAATCTGGATTCTGAAACACAAACTCATACTAGGTCGGTGCAGACCAAGTCGGTTGACCTTATGTCACACACAAAAATTTCAGCACACACAGTTAATGGAGAGAATGTGTTTTCATCATTTCGGTGTGTTGTGTATGTGTAGAGAAAGTGTATTCTAAAAACTTTGTAGTGACATTTAGACTTTGACATCATTTGACAGAAGACACAAGTTTTTTATGAACATGTAAGAGTCAGCAACAGCTAACGTTAGCTAACAGACTTCATTTATTTGCAGGAGCTAGCGATACCTGACGTTACATTAAACCTTCTCGGGCATCCATATTTTCCCCAACTGTTGCAATGGTACGCATTTACAATGAATGTTGGAAGAACCAACTTGGATTAATCGACTACCGACATCCTGTAGAATGCAGCGTAAGCCTACATCACCCATGCTCCCACCTAACAATTCTCCATAAATATACAAAAACTGTACACAGCAACTTGACAAACCTGATGCGCTGCAGTAGTTTGATTAGCTAAATGCACACTGATTGTGTTGTGATTGAACTCTAAGGGGGAGCGACTTAGCAAAGGGAGGGAAGACTGAAAAATGAAAGTGAAACTTATAAAACATGTCAATTTGTTGTTTTCACCAAACCAAAGCATTTTCAAAACAATAGAAGTAACGTACCTTCTCTTCAATCATACATTTTTGTCATATAGCTGTATCTTTTCGCAGTGGAGAAAACCCTGTGCAACCAGCTCAAAACCCTTAAGGTTTTCAGACCTGGATCAAAAACAACGCTGTTGAGGAGGCCTGTGATTATAAATAAATATTGGCACAGTGTGCACTTGGTGTAGTTCTGATTTAAAATGATCAGAAAGTAATGCTAAACCCATTCTGGGTTTAGTTTCAGGTTTTGCATTTATTATGTTCTAGAGTACATTCAAATACACAGTGAATAGTATACTAATTTGAGTAATTCCTTCTACTCAAAAACATTGCAAATAGACGTGGAACAAAGAAATTACTGAAAGAAAAAAAAATAAATAAATAAATAAATTACATCACAGGAGTTCACTCTATGTGACTTCAATTACAGTCCAGCCCAAGGAGGAAACAGATCCAGGGAGGAGAAAATAAATTACTTTTCAGACAAGAAATTACAAGGAATGCACTGATCCAGCTTTTTCAGCTACAATACAGATAAAAATACAGTGAACTTATTATAAGATTGATCCAGTTGTGGTGTGTATGTCATTGTTATTTATCCAGCAAGTAACTGTTAAACAGCTTTGAATCAATAAAAGTTCAAACATGAGATGTTCTCGACTTAAATAAGCCTTTAAAAAGTCTTATAACATCAAATTAGAGGCCCAACCAGGAGAATAGCTTAGCTGATATCATGTGACTAAACCATAAACAAACAAAATTTCCTGGATCCCTGGAAAATAATACACTATCAGTGAAAAATTCTCAGATGAATTGGTCCTACACTCAAAGACATAAATAATAAGACATGACAAATCAGACTACAATAGTTTACTCATTTTTAGACATTAAAGCACCATCCAAATAGGGCAAAAACAGCAAAACATGCAAGCTGCAACACACAATCACATTCTCATCTAACATGATATGGCATAAACTCAATAGCTCTTTTTTGCTCCAAGATACCCAAAAGTTGTATTACTTTATTTCTAACAATACTGTATGCATGCCTTCTACTATATATACATTTTATATATACATTATTGATTCAGCCATTCAGTGGCTTGTGAATTTTGTTTACTGACAATGGCAATAAATTCTAAAATTCTAAAGGGCCTATTTTATGAGTTCCTTAATATTCACCCACAACATCCAACAACAAGATTCTCCATTGATCGAGATATGGGATAGAAATGGAAAACAGAGGAGGCTACACCAGTGATTCACCACCCAGGAGAAAAAGCTTCACAAGGCTTCTCAGAAAATGGTCTAACATATACGGCTTGAATTAGGATGGCATGTTAAATTGCTTCTATTTACTATTTTGTAATAATCTGTTCAACAACCCGTTTGTTAACCATAAAACAAGTCAGTTTCCCCTTATAGCAAGCACAGTACTTTTGAGAAACTATAGGGTTACACTTGTAAACTACAAAGACAGAGAGCATTCTCAATATACAAAAGATTGACGTTAAACAAAGCAACTGTAAACAACATCTTACTTGCACTATTATCAAAAAAACAGGAGAGAAGCGAGCAGACAGAAAGAAATTGAATTTAATAATTACAGTAGGCGGCTAGCGCAAAGAGACAGGCAAAAACAGCGAGGACAATGAATGGTTCGAGTACAGCTAGCGGCGATAACAAGAAAGCATGAACAATAGCAGGCAAAATACATCGGTTTCTATAACTACAATGCTCAATTTGATCATCCAAAGAATATATTTGATAAATAACCCCGATTTGAGTCTTATTTGAAGGAAAATTAACACAATAAATGCTAAAAACGAAGCTGCTACGAGCGAACAGTCACGCTACAGAATCGGCTCCTCAACGTCTTTATTCAATAATATTGCAATGCTATACCGAGTGATCTTGAAGCTAAACGTGTAATCTTGTAAATACGTAAGTAGGGGCTATTTTGGGTGGGTTTAAGATGGTAAAAGTCACACCCAAGTCCCCGGCCCGTTAGCTGATGCAGTACTCACCTCACCGCTCGCTGTCTCAGTTTACGATGGTGCGGTTCTTCCGGTTTACGTCTGGACCCACGTACAGGGCAGGGCCAGGGAAAACCCACGCGCGAGCTCAAAGTTCAGATCGCATATTATTATTTACAACAATGTTCAAAACAAAGGGAATGAAACATGTGTCGTCATTTATTTAAATTAAATACAATTTTATTGTCATATTGCTGTCAATACAACTGTAGGGCAGGCAAGATGAAATTACGTTTCTCTAGGTATCAGTTTAAGAACATACCGCAATTTAAACACACTCGGGATCCACGCCCCGCCCCATCCATTCACACATCCCAGAGACAGTTCCGGTAAGAAACCTTATTGCAGATGCAGTTTAAAGTGACCATAATAGCTGTCTCTGTATAAAGTGCCAGTTAAAGTGACTGAGTGAGATAAATACTTAAAACTAAGCTAAAACAAAGTTTTGGTTTTGCCATATAACACAATTCATTTCTAAAAATATAAACAAATCATATGTGGAGGCATGGACTGTTTTTTTAAAATAAAACAATTAAAAAAACAATAGCATTGCATCCATTTGATAATATTATTATTGCCTATTTAATTGTACCTGTTGTAGGTTAATTTGAGCCCCACTTTTCACTCATCCTTCAACCTGTCAGGAACAGTGGCCAGTCTCAGTGCAGTGCAGTGGGACCATTGGTCATGAACTTGGTCTGGAGCACATGCAGCAGCTGGAGGAGATTTTCAAGTTGATGCCTCCATCCAAACAGAAAGGAACATAAAATTATGTAATCCTACTAACCCTAAAAAAAAAATGTAATTCTGTTAAATAATTAAGAAGAGAATAGAATGTGCGTTGTCTACAAAGTAGTCGCCTCTTGAAAATTAACAATGAATGACCCTGATTTATATGCCGCAGATGGATTTGAAAGATACGCCCACTACTACAAACAGATGCCACTTCTTATTCCTGAATGGGGGTCATTAAAATCCAGTGACACACAAAGCATTTGGATTGGGTTTTCATGCTTTTTGGGGACACTAAATTACATTTATTTTAGGGCTGAAAATACTAATATTGCAAAATTGGATGGCTCAATAATTGATATATCACAAGTATCAATACATTATAACAAACTTTTACATTTCTTTTGTGATTTTTTTCTCAATATGTTCTGCATTAGACTTCGGATGATGGTTTCGATGGTTTTGTCTTTAAGTTTTATTTTGTCCCAGTTGAGTAGGAAATAATTATTTACTAACTGAATTTATAGTGCCAAAAATAATACAGTAATAATAAAGTATCAAAATAATATTGTTATTCCCGCAAAAAAACATATGCAGCCCTAAATAAGCCTTCAAAGATCCTAAACTGGACCATTAGTCACTGCAAATGCACAAACTACTCTTCCTGGGGTCCACTCTCATAATAAAAGCATAACACACTGACTGTACATTAACAGTAAATCACATTAACAGCAACTTCTATCATAAGGGAAATAGGGAAAACACGCATATGCATCAGTTAATCACATTACTTGGCTAGCACTGATTTCTTGTTTTTTAAACGCAAGATGATTTTTTTATAAGCGTGATTTCTTGGGGCAGCTCCAATGAGATATGACTCCGTATATAATTTGCATTAGTGCATTAGTTCTTGGATAAGGGAAAGTAAAGGTTGCGTAGGAGGCTCATCAGGTGAGCTGTATCTGTGAGAACAGGCTAAAAGGTCTGTGTGTGGTCCAAACTCAGTGTAGGACAAAACCAAAGTACATGCCAGTCTGTCTATCACTTTCATCCATGCCAGTCTCTTATGCATAGTATTAAAGGTACATTGTGTAACTTTACTGGTAGGGGGCCCGTCAAATACTTTTCTGTTTTCTCTTCCTACTGAGTGACTTCAACAAAATGAATGATAGATGGGACGAACAAATGTTTAGTTCCAGCTTCCTCAACATTCACAATACAAATAACAAGGACCTTCTAAAGAGTGGGTGAGGAGCAAAGTGCAGTGTTCAACTAATACTAGCAATTAAATGAAGACAAAATTTGTTTCAAAGATTTATGTAGATGCAATTTAAATTACAAGGGCACTGTGTAACATACCTAGTAGAGGGTCCACCGCCTACTTATCTGGAATATATGGAAATGCTATTGCTTTGTCTAGAATGTTCATATCTGTGAAGAGTCACCCTTATTCACAGAAGGAATTATTGTATTTTTGAGAAATAGAGACTCGTAATGACTTTCCAGGGAAAACAATAGCATCTCCATGGAGATAAGAATGTGGCATACCCTCCACCCGAAAAGTTGACACATTAAAATACCAAAACGTTACTGAAGGATACAGCAAGAGAAAGAACATATGCAGACAATCCAGACAAGCTTGTTTGGTTAGAAATTGCATAACTTTAATTGCAGCTTGTGTTACATATGAATCTGTACTGAAATCATAGATTGAAGTGAAGACAAAACAACTTATTTTCAAGCTTTCAGCATTTTGAAATTCATGCATTTAGAAAGTACTTTGTTTATCCTCATCTGTGAAACTATAGCAACATCTTGGCACAGTCTCAGTTCAAAGCAGCTTTTAAATCAGCTATTGACAATTCAAAGGTTATTCAACACAAAGGCATCAATTCAAATCAAACAAAGAGCAAAATTAATATTATGAATTGAAATAAATTAACAATTGACAATAAATTTCCAATATATAACCCTCTAAACATTAGTGAAAATGTGTGATTTAAAATATTGGTTTTAGTCCTGATTTTTAAGCATTTACATTTTGGTGTCAGTACAATTTGAGTAAAGATTTAGCAATTTACATTTTAAGTTTAGTTTAAAGGTGCACTGTGTAGCTTTTCTGGGGGAGAGTCCATAACTCCATTGAAATGTTACTGTTTTGCCTGGAATGTCCCACCATATGGCATTAAACAAGGGCGAGTTATAGGTCAGATCAGATGGAGAGACTTTCTCACTTCATGCATTATGATAATGATAATAATCCTCTAAACATTCTAATAATAATAATCCTCTAAACATTCTAATAATAATAATCCTCTAAACATTCTAATAATAATAATGCATGCTTTTTCTAAGGTGTTTTGAGCAATAAAAATACCAGTAATTTAATATATGGGAGATGCCATACCGTGAAACAATTTAAGCAAAGCAATAATATCTCCACTGAGACTAGAAAAGCTACATAGTGCACCTTTAAATGAACACTGTCAACAATCTGTAGTAATTCATCTGCTGATTGTTTATTCATTTAATTATTGAAAATGTTGCTAAGAATTGCATTTGATTTCATATAGCTTTTTCAAATACTCAAGGGTTGTTAAGGCAATACTAGAAAGTTTGTTTGTTTTTTGTTTTTTTTTCATATCATGCAGCCCCACCACTCTCTTAAGCCACAGTTTTCAGGTCTCAGTCTTCTTCTGTGTTTTTAAAGCTTCAGGAAATAAAGTTGGTTTGAGGGATAATGCTCTCCACTTTGTGATCTGCTGGATTGGCAGCTGCTTCATAGTTACAGATCGTGACTTCGTGTCTGTGAGCCTAAAAGGTAAAATGACCAATTTTAATTTGCTTGGCAGAAAAATATAGTGATATGTGTCAATACTGAAACATTTTCTATTAATTTGTATATAAAAACACATATACATTTACAAGAGTTCTAGATTACACAAAATACTTTTGTGAGCCATGTTATAATGTTGTATTCTCATCAAAAACATGCCCAAAGTTGAGTTTGTTTTATTCACACATATTGGAGTAATGCATATTTAGTCTGTCTACATCTCCAAAGCTCAAAATGCTCTGTCCACCTTCTGATGTCAAGTTAAGAGTTACCTTTTACTTTTAGTTCAGTAGAGAATGGCAATCATAGCGCAGAAATTATCCAAATGATTCTAGTAAAGTTATATGGAGCTTATAAACACAGTGAAGCACTTTCTGTATTACCACATGACATCACAGGGTGGAACAGGGTGTTTTCTATTTGAGAGAAGATCCCAGCCTAAATATGCAGGATTTGTGTGTTAAACGTGTGAATAAAACAAAACACAACTCCACGTATGTTTTTGATAAGGAAACAACATTATAACATTTAGCTGAAAATAATATGGGCCTTTTAGGGAAACATGTTGTGTTCAGATTTTACCAGACAGATGAATAACAAGTGAGGAACATTTTTCAGAGACAAATAATAAGTGGAATAGTTTGTGGAATAGAGAGAATGATACAAACACATTTGACATCATTGCAAGAACAGCATTTTAAACTCTGTGCTTACAGGAAACACTTAAAGACAGATAATGGTCTACAACTTGGTTGTCTTCATGAACTAGATAAAGTTTAATGTCATACTGTGGAAAATTACAGGCAATGCAATAACATCACCATGCAGACAAATAGATGGCATCCTATATAAAACATTTTATTGGTTCCCAGTAAAAACATCACAGTATATTATCCATACTGACCTCAGAGTATTCTCCTCTCAGGCCGATGTAAAAGACTCTAGTACTTTCTGCCCCAAAGTTTTTGGGAATGTGAATGGAGAGGTGATTCACATTTGTAAACCGAGCAATCCTGTACAGAAAGATGACAATGTTCAGCAAAATAATTTGTAGATGAAGTGGAAAATGATCTATAATTCCATGTTACATTAATGTGCAGCTAAGGAGGACTGTTCCTAATCATTTTAACCATTAAAATGTTAAACTATAGGTGCATTTGTGTGTTCTTACTTTGTGGGATATTCCAGCTCTGCAGTGGGGTCTCTGTTGAGTCTAAAGGCCTGTTCAGGTTCCCGTCCTGTGTCATCAAAGGACATCTGGGCGATGTTTTTAAATCTGAAATGAGAATATGCTGTCTTTTTTAGAAGCAGAAGTGGTCAGTTACATTTAGTGAGATGCATTCACTTGATTGCCAATTTATTGTGCAACAGTATCTTACATGAGCAAAAGTTTTAGTTTTTTTTTTTTTTTTTTAATTAAGCTTTATTTTGACAATATTAAAATTATTTGGACATTTGCATTTCTGGAACTGCTCGTTCAGATATGATTTTGCTTATCTCATTTTCGTGGCCTATCCTTTGAAAATACCAGGTTTTGTGCATTATTTATTGTTTTGTTCTTCACAAGCACAGGTAATTACAACAAAACTAGTTAAACGTTGTTATGAACTCACAATCGTATCTCTGCTGGATGAGAGTCATCATCTTCTCCAGAGATAATGATGCCTTTTAGCTTCACGCTGCCTGTAAAACTAAAACAAAAAGAGCATGACCACAGCAGAAATCTACATGAAAAAGAGACGCTACAAAACGATGAGATGGTGAAATAAAACCAACGTTGTTTGAGTGCACAATGAGACCTTGTTACATGACCTAGTTTTATTGACAAATTATTCATGATTCGGCATATCTGGCTGTATGATTATCTTCAGACTTACGGTATATTAAATAGAAGTTCTTCATCAGCATCACTCTCCACAAACTACAAAACAAAGAACGCGGAAAAATTATCTCTAAAGAAATTATTTAAAGGCATAAAGACAAAATAAATGTATAGACTCTTATGTAGGCTTGACATTACACTCAAGAGGAAATGCATAAAACAAATAAGTATTTTAAACTGTACAAACTTTCCTGGTGGGTATATGCCTCCAAGGAAATTTTAAAGATTTGTCTAGAATGTTCCACAGTCTGGCATTTGATAATTACAGGTGACTACATTTGCTCAAGAAGAAGGACATAAAACATTCTGCATTCTTATTACAAGTGGGCTTGCCTTTCCACAAATCGCCTTGAGTACATTTAATGCCATTTAGTGTAACAATCTATACCAACATATCCATTTAGACAGAGACAAGCAGGTGGCAGAACCAGACTTCCACCAGAAAAGTTAACTCAGTGCACCTTTATCAGTGTACCCAAAAGCTGCAGTGCAAGCATAATTGTTAAGTTACTGCAACAATTTATCTACGTATTAACTTATTTATTATTAAACGCTTTTTTTCAACACTGTCTGTTGGGTGTACATTTTTGCACAGTGACAGGCCCAAAAATAATTGAGGTTAGACAGGTCAAGGTTTTTTTAATAAGTAAAATTCCCTAATGCCATATAGGTATAAAGTATAAATACTAATTATGTATTAGGGGGGAAAAAATTAAACAACTTTGAGTAAAGTGAATGAGTGCTGAGTCATGCCAATGCCTGAAAGTGCAATCTACTTTCCTTATTCATTAGCGCCAATTACTGTTATTATAATATGTACTAAAGCTAAACCATTTGACAAAAGAGTACAAATAAACCCATGGATCTTTAACGGGGTGCCTGTCAGCTCCATGCCGCTGATGCCCCGCCGCTCACCCGGGGTCTCTTTTCGGGGGCTCGCTGACTTTTACCTTCTCCCGGTCAGTCCGCTGGTCCCAGGGCTTGAACACCTGTTTACCGTGCCCGTCTCGGCTCTCGTTCAGACACTGCAGCTTCTCCAGGTCGATCCGCCGGTAGAGCCCGTACTCCACGCCTCTCTCCGCGGGCTCATGCTCCCCCTCGCAGCTGCAGCCTCCGCCGTGTCCGTGTCCATGCCGGTGCCCGGACATGATGGAGCTGAAAACACCGGGGATAAGCTCAAAGGACTGAGTAAACTCTGCAAGAAAGTCCCGCTGCTGTTCGGCGGTGGAAGAGCAGCAGATGTGGCAGAAATGTAAAGATACCTGCAAGTTTTACTTCACGGCGTGCAACAAAATACTTCTGCATCAAATCGACTCACGGCACAAATCACTTCCGGATTATTTTTTCAAAATAAAGTAACTTCTTATCAGAGGTATGAACAGCAGAAAGAGATTTGCAGCTATTACAGTTGACTTAAGTAACAAGTCTAACAGATAATTTAGTGCTTGAATTTTGAAGTGTTTGTCATCCGCATATTTCAAACGAAGGCAGAACTTTGATGAAGTTACCGGCTGTTCAAAGAGGGTTTGTTAGTCGGTACAAGTATTGAACGTCCTTTATTTTGAAAGCACAAAGTACCTCTTTTACCAACAAGTCGTGAAAACTGTCGTGAAATGTTTATAAACATTTTTTTTATTGAATTAAATGTTTTTGACCATTCTTTTTTGGCCATTCAATTAATAATAACACCACAACAAAATTAAGGGCAAAAGTCAATTTTTAATAAAAATTACAATTTAACATTTATTAAAATCTAATAAATTCCAAATTTTAACCTACTTAATGTTGGGCCCGAGTGGCAGTCTTACAGGTCCCCTAGTAATAAATACAGTCCATTTCACTGTGGAGGTTTTGTTGTGTATTATTAATGAGACACACTCCAATGAATGACAAGACAACGGCTGTGTGTGGGCTGCCCGCTTATAAATTAAAAAATAAATTAGGTTTATTTTTTTTAAAAACATGGTCTTGACCAAGTACTTAAAACTGGACAGCTTTGAAAGTGGACAATGTGCCTATAGTTAGTTGTTCCTCATGTAGTGAATCAAATGGTACACTTAAAACCAATTATGGAAAAATGCCATAAAATTCATCCTTCAAAAAGGGGAATACAAGTATCTTTCCTAAAGAGAAAATATCATAAAATATCTTTCCCTTATTCCTTATCAGACTTATGTAAAACAGTGGGAAAAGTTCATCATAGTTTGAACCATCATACTTCCCCCTAAACAGAATCTCAACCATTTAAAAGAACAAAATGACTTCTCCACCAATAAGTCCATGTATTGACAATGGATTGACACAATGTTTTCTGGGTGTGCAAATGTCACGGCTAAATGAGATAAATTAAAAACATGTTAGTTTGTTGTAAGTTCATAAACTACGGGTAGTCTCTTCACACTACCGACGGGAGAATCGGTTCTTGAAGGCTTTGATAGTTTTTGCCATCATGGGGGCGATTTCTGCAACAAAAAACAAAAACAGATCAAGTTAGCAACTCCCATGTAATAGATTTTGGGGTAATAGGGTAATAGGGTAATGATAATAGTACCCTATTATCATTACCCTATTACCCTATTATATTATATATATTATATAGGGTAATGATCAGTCAGTTCTGGTTTAGTCTTGGTTTAGAAGGTACAATAATTACTACAACGACATTGTTTAATATATTATAAATGGAATAATACATTAATATTATCATAATATTCATCATGGGCACTTCTTCCTTATAGTGGTTGGAAAAGTAAATGTTTATGCATTATGATGAGATTTGAACTGCAAAAGGTTGAATTATGGACTAAAATTACCCAACCCATTTATTTAAGTGTTGAAATGTGCAGTTTATTTATTTACTTATATAGCTATATTGTCCATTTAGAACAGTTTTTTGTGGAAAATTCTTCTTTATGGTTTGGTTTCAGCATTATCATTTATTGTTTCCATTTAATTCAGCAATATATCACATTTCAAAATTTGTTATCATGACAGGCCTCTGGTTTAGTCCTGGTTTAGCCCTGGTTTAGCCCTGGTTTAGCCCTGGTTTAGCCCTGGTTTAGCCCTGGTTTAGACCTGGTTTAGACCTGGTTTAGACCTGGTTTAGACCTGGTTTAGACCTGGTTTAGTCCTGGTTTAGTCCTTGGTTTTTGCAAGTTGTCTTTTTAATCCTAATACATGTTAATACAGACTGTGGTTTCAGTATTATACATATATTTAGAGTTGAACAGTAGATAGATTCAGGAACACTTACTTTTGACTTGTGGTTTGTCCCGGGCGGCTGCAGCGGCAGAGGACCCCCCGCTCAAGGCCGAGGGTCGAGAGGAGGAGGAGCTGAGGGAGGAGGAGGGACCACTGGAATCAGACTGAGCCACTGAGAAGACAGGACGTATTCTGCAGGAAAAAAAAAAAATTAAAAAGACCATGAAATGAATGAACCAACATGAATTATTTAATCCAGATTTCAGATATTAAAGGGCCCATATTACACTGTATGTGATGTATGATATATGCATAGGTATTCTATAAAATTGAGTTCTTCTCTCAAATGGAAAACACCCTGTTCCACCTTGTGATGTCATGTGGTAATACAAGAAGTGGTCCTCTGTGTTTTAAAACTCCATACAGCTCCATACAGCTCCATACAGACCTGGAATTGTTAATCTCTACAGAGGGTAAAATGTAGCGGCTAATTTGAAAACTACCACTACATGACATCACAAGGTGGAACAAAGCATTTTGAGCTTTGGAGATGTAACCAGACTAATAATAAAGGATTAGTCAAACGTGTGAATAAAACAAAGCACAACTCCAGGTATGTTTTTGATGAGGTAACAACATTATGACATGGCTTAAAGTTCACAAGAGTCAATTTTGTGTAATATAGGACCTTTAATACATTTCATTATTGGTCTTAAAGATGCACTATGTCACATTTCTGGTGGAGGACCAGCTGCATGTGCTTCAAAGGGATGCTATTGCTTTGCCTGTAACTTGTGCATCTAGTATTTACTTTCAGTTTGTTTAAAGGTTGTATAGAGGATTTTTTGCTTCAAATTTTCAATTATAGCTTTATAGACATGCAGCAGCCTTGTAATTATGAAGACCATAACAAAAAGAATGAACATCCATCAACTGTGGACGTGGTGGGCCCAGATAAACATTCCAGGAAAAGCAATCACATAACCATGGAGACAAGCAGAAGGTTGACCCTCCCTTACATAGTGCACCATTAGTATAGGCCATTAGCTATTATTTCAGCGCTAACTCTTCTACCCATATTAGAAGAGTTAAAAAATACTAAAATTGCATAGAAACTAAATATTGATGCCTCTGCATTTATTTTTCTTATCATTAATTCAGTTATCATTTCATCATCCACCCTTATACACATATTACTGTGACACTGAAAGTGAAATAGCATAAACACAAAATTCTTTTCAATGTTGGCATTTATATGTGTAGACAGTACTCACTTGATAGGGGCGGCCGCTGCTGTGGAAGAGGCAGATGAGCCGCTTGAAGTACCAAATTTTTCCTGACGCCTGCGAACATCACGTGGCGGTTTGGCGACTGAATTTACATAAGCCATTTTAACCTGTCGACCTGACGAAAGACAAAACACAGCTATTAACACTTGGGCTGAACAATGTTGTAAAATGAGTTGACAATCTGCAATTCTTATGTTTCTAGTTCAAGATTCAGTTCAAAGAGCACATTTTAAACACATTCAGAGCCTTAGCATTTAAAGGTCTTATATTTAGGCTATTAAAAAATCTGAGGATTTAAAAAAAAAAAAAAAAAACATTTTTCTCCTCAAACAAGATCTAAATTTCCATATAATTACAAACAAAATCGTTATGATTTGGAATGAAATACGCTTTATCATGCACCTCTTTTGTGTTCAGTTTTGTGTTAAATTAATTCCTTGTGAATTTAAGCCATGCTATTAATTATATCAGCACATCATTCGGAAAACTACATTTTGGGGCTCAATATTTATCGTAGCACCCCAGGGAATCAGTGCAGTGTTGACTTGATGGACATGAAACATTTTACACAAATCAATTCACTTCAAATGATATTTTAGCAGCAAAACCTTTTTCCAATTCTCCATTTAAAGGTGCATTGTTGGTGCAACTTTTCTGGAGAAAGTTCCATCAACTGCTTTGTACCATGGAGATGTTATTGCTTTTCTGGAATGTTTCACAGTACGGTATTAAACCTTTCTATCTTCATGGAGACCAAACCAGACCAAGTTACAGGTCAGATCTGTGGAGATCTGTTTTTCTAGGTATTTTTGAGCGGTAAACCCATGTGAAATAAATGTAAGACAAAGTTGTTTAATGTAGAGGCAGAGCAGTGACATATCCATAGAAACAAGCAAGTGACTGATCTGCAACCAAAAAGTTACATAGTGCACTTTTAATGGATAGGACGTACAGATTTTTTATATTTAGAGACAAAAGTGGGCAGGATGGAACAAAGTAAATAATTCAGCCTTTCTTTCTCCAGTACCTTTGGGTTTATTGGCATGTGCGGAGGAGATGTTTTGTGTTAACATCTTGAGCCTCTCCTCCCTCTCATCGTGAAGTCTCAGGTACAGTTCTCTCCAGGACTCGTACTCTTGAGGCTGCTCCCGTTTGAAGTCCCTCTGACAGTGACGCATCCACAGCTCATCCGAATCCTCCGTGAACCACTGAGAGAGGAGAAAACAAACCAAGGTAAAAAGAGGGTCAAAACAGGAGTGATTTTAGGTCATCAAGGCATTTTCTTATTTTCTAAACACGTAAAATCATCAACTTCAAATGTGACTCAGTTGATTGTTGACATTTTTAAATGACCCATATTACACTATTTTATGATCTTTGTTATAATGATGTTTTCACATCAAAAACATAACAGGAGTTTTGTTATGCTTCAATTACATATGTTTAATACACAAAAAAATTAAATATTTAGGCTGAGCTCTTCTCTCAACAAGAAAACACTCAGTTCCACCTTGTGAAATCATATGTTAATACAGGAAGTGCTCCACTGAGTTTTTTTAACTCCATACTCTTGTGGAACAATAAAGTTTGTCTAAGTCCAAGTCTGTACACCTACACTAAAATAATGATTTCATCCCTGAATTCCCAATCTTTAATGAATAAAAGGGTAGCTGGTAATTTGAAAACTATTGCTTCATGACATCACAAGGTAGAACAGAGCATTTTGAACTTGAGATGTACAGAGACTAATAATTAAGAGTTACTCAAGCATATGTGAATGAAACAAATAATAAACAGGTCATTGTCCCATAAGAGTCATGAACAATAATGAAAAAGTTCCTTGGTTGTTCTGTACAAAATTAAAAGATTTGAAGCATGGTAGAAAATATTTCCTGTTGGATATGCGCCAAACTTATTTTAATAGAAGTATAATCCAGTGATTTTTGTGTATTTAGTATCTGTAGACTTCACCTGGTTGCTCTGTTCAATGCGATACAGCTGCTCGGGGGTGCATCTTTCCAAAACAGGCTCCAGAATTTCAAATGGAACTCCTCCCACCTCTGCAATGGCTTCAGGGCAAAGACAAAACAAACAGTATGAATGAAAAAGCATTATATGCTGAAGTAGAATGTTAGCCTCATAGCATAATTGTTTTCATAATTTTTCAAGGTTTCAGGAAAATACAAAAATATGTTTGTAAAAATGTTTTTGATGAAGCAAGAACATTAACTTTAACATTAACTGTCAGTTTTGTCTAATATAGGACCTTAACATATCATTATTCTTAAGATGAAGTGACGTGTTACTCACAGTCAATGTTGTTCTGGAGCACTCGGATGCACTGCTCGTACAGTGTCATCATTCGAGGCAAATATGAGGTTTTGGAGCCAGAGAAAACCACCATTTTGGAGTTTAACCTTTTCCCTGTGAAGCCGGCATCCTCCTCATCAGTATAAAGAGCAACTGAAATAAAAGAAACCAACAAATATTAGACATGTATTAATTCAACCTACAGTCCTTGACAAAAGTCTTGTCGCTTATCCATTTTGTAGAGACAAAAGGTTATAACCTGACTTTAAATGAATCGATTGGTTTTACAAATGTCTCATATGAAAGTTAAAACCCTCCCAAATTATGCTCAATATACTAAAATAAATTTGCTTCACTGAAGAAAGATTGATCATTTAATGAACACAGAAAGGTCAGATTTTGGCAAGACAAAAGTCTTGTAGCCTACAGAAAATTTAACAAATAATTTACTTCAAATACAAAAATATGTTACATAACGTCAGTGAATTAAGTAGTGGTGCTGTGAGATCCATATTTAATATCTTGTATGACTTCCATGAGCTTGAAGGACTGCATCCATGCGGTTCGACAATGATTCATACAAATTGTTGATGAAGTCATCAGGAATAGCAAAGAAAGCGTCTTACATGCTTCCCAGAGTGTAACAACATTTGTTACGCACGTATGTCTGTCACTTCCAGTGGGTCATGAGGGTGGTGGCATCCTAGCCACTATAGCAGGATGGTAGCTTGCTAGGTCAGACTTGAAATTTGATATGTTTGCTCATTTTACTTGGATCTTTTTAGGCAGTTTTTACAAATTCCTTCATCTAAATTAGCTAGTTCCACATTTCATTTGGATGAAAGCTAAAAAAGGGTAAAGGTAACATTTGGCTTTGGAAAAAGTGCCGCTGCCATCTCTCCAGCTCTCACTGTGGCACATCAGGTCACATGCTGGTCACGTGCTGTGGTGGTGGTGACACAACATGCACCGCAATGGGGCTCTTAGTACTGTGGTGATTAATTTTTTCGGTTACTGCAACAGCCCTACATTGAATTATACATGTTGTAACTTTTGATTCATTTTGTTCCTATGAATACATAGAAGTAAAATGAATAACAATAAATAATGTAAATGTACATAATAGAAGGCATTTCAATGATTAGAAAGGAGCAGTTATGAAGAAAAACTTTATTTACACTTAAATTAAATAGTTTGATGGTCTTGCCGGTCCTCACCGTTTATTTGCAGAACTGGCAGATGTCATATTTTATCCCCTGATCTGGTTAATGTGATAAAATTGATTTTTAAAAATGGAGCAATAAAAAAATATTAGATTCATTCACTAACCAGGTAGTTAATAGTAGTAGCATTAGTTGCAGTCCTGTTGTAGATATGACAAAAATGTATCTGAATTTTCTAGAGCCAAGATCACAATTTAGATTTTATCTTGATTCATATACCAAGCAGCTTTATAGTCTTTAAGAGGTCAATAAAACCAGCTCCTTCTTAAAAGAAGTCATACTTACCATTGATTGTTCAAATACACTGAACAGAGTAACATTACAGGAATATGATGGCAGTTCAATTTTAATCAAAATTTCATCCACTCATCCACTTTTGTTTTGTTACCTTTCCGTCTCTGGGGGGACAATGGTGTGACGTCAATGGAGGGTAGAGGTCTGTAGTTCGGCTGAATTGCAGGAAGAGGGATGTCAGGGAGAACTGGGACAGGCTCGACTATCTGCAAAACAATGATTATGATTAGAATTTAGTAGTGTAGAGTATACATATATAGAGTATAGAGTATAGAGTATAGAGTATAGATTAAGTGTTCACAAATTACTGTTAGTCTAAATAATAACTCCACATTTAGTTCAGGCAGATGTTGTGCACCACCGAAACAGGGACTTGCTCTGATAACATGGGGAAAAGGAGCTATAGGGCCCCCTAGCTGTGAAACATGAAGGTACAGTAAACATGAAGAGAGCGAAGAAGTGCCATGCACGATCTTTATGTGTCAAACAAGGTCTCACAGAATATCATAGAATATTAAACACTGCCTGCCAGAATTAAGCAAAAACAAAGTGATTATACTAAACTATTTATACTTTATCATCCAACAATGCCTTATTAATTTTTAAGATACTGTCTATTGTTGTTGGTCTACATACTAAACTTAAACTAAGCTTAAACTAGACCAGAACCAAAGGCAGTGTACACGAGGACTAATATTTATATAACAGTCCCAAATACAGTACAGACCAAAAGTTTGGACA
>KN495228.1:0-19228 GCA_000787155.1 Scartelaos histophorus | reverse complement strand
AATTTCGCCAAATATAGTACCTTTACCAATATGAGAAATGTTTATTCTTATTTTCAGTTATGTCTAGTTTAGATTTATTAACAGGCTTCAATATATTTTTTTATTTTAAAGTCAGTAGTAGCTACACATGAAAAATACAGTATCTATATATATGAAAAGCTGCAGTGTTTCTTCTCTTGAAATTTGACATTGAACTTTTACACTGAAATCAGCCAAAAGTTAAGCCCATTTTCACATACAAACATACAATATCGAGTGTACAAATCCTTTCTATACAGTGTGGGCCTTACCTCTGGGACCAGGCTGCGTCGGGGGCTAAGGGGCTGCCTGAGCTGAGGTATCCGAGAGGGGGTGACTACACAGGGGGTGGCAGAAGTGTGGCGAGGGGCGGTCGGAGAGGGACTTTTGGGTCGTGAAAATCCCACAGGAGACGTAGCGAGCAGAGGAAGGTCTACAGCATCCACATTTGGTTTTGTTTTGGTTAAACTCGGCGATCGCGGCGGTGATCCAAGTTGCAATCCTTCCCCCGCAGAGAACGAGCGGCTAATTTTAGCGATGGAGCTGGCGGTCGGGTTCATGTAGGAGTGGGGGGTCCTGGGAGAGGGGGTGGGGTCCCAGGGCAGAGGGGAGAGGGGCGAGAGGGAGGAGGAGGGGGAGGGAGGAGATGAGAGCAGGAGGAAGGGTTTGCTCCGGTCCAAAGACAGGTGCTGAGGACGCCGAGGGGTCTGTGGACGGTCATTGGACAGGACAGGTGAGACAGGAGCTGCAGAGACAGGACACAACCAATCAATCACTATTTAACAGGCAAATCGCTTCACTTCACTTGGATAATAATTCTGCAAAGTTGTTCTGATTGGATTTTTAACAGGTAAAATCGATCTTACCCATGAAAAAGTTTCATCTACAAACTGTTTTTATCTCGATTTGAGCAGTTCTGATTAATTTACTTATTAGAGCAAAATCAGTCGAGCTTAATCATTTAAATCTTGTAAAACCTCCAAACAAAGAAATTAGAATAAAAATTGGTAATTTTCTTGACAGATTTTTTGGATGAAAATAAATAAGGGAAACATTTATTTAAAGCCAAAAATATCCAATTGAAATTGAAATTGACATTTTTTATCTGATGAAGTAAAGTTCCACAGCTTGATGGATTCTGGAGATATTTGTGAGTTCGCAAACTCATGAGAATCCATCTTCAGAGGCCCAGCAGCGCCTCTGAAAATTCGCCCAGCAGCGAGCGGACCAATCACATCGCAGCAGTGAGGTTTGTGTGGAAGCCAAAGGCAAAGCGCCCAAACAACAAATATGGTGAGGTTTGTGTGGAAGCCAAAGGCAAAGCGCCCAAACAAAACAAATATGGCCATGGTGACAGATGTAGCACAGCGTACGCATCAATACGGACTGTTCTGTTTGTGAAAACATGCAGAAGGTAAGCGCTTTATGCATTTGTGGACAGATGTCTGTGCTTTTTTCTCAACTGGATTTAACTAAAGTCTGTTTATTCGACTGCTGAGAGTTGTTCCAGAATGATAAATGTGTAAGACTCAATTCAGAGAGCTACACGTATCAGTCTGGTGAGCGTCGGGCGACTGATGAAGGCCACAGGGCACTGGTTACTGCTCTTATCAAACAAAGCAATTTTATGCAATGAAACTAAAAGCACAACTTTACCAAAACATATAAGACTTAAACACTGCATGAGGTTTTGTTAAAACAGTGGTAGAATGTGTCTTACTGTGAGAGGCCAGGTTCTGTACAGAGTGAGCTTTATATAAACAGGTGCTTGTGTCCAGAGCTTTGGCTGAGGGGCCGGGCCGGCTCCACATCTGTCCACCAGGAGGCCTCTTGATCTTCTGAGCCCAGACGGGAGGTGGGCTGTCTCTGTCTGATCTAAACAAGGAAAATTAATTAATAATATTATTTTTATTTATGATCACAAAAATATTCGGCTAAATACACTTCAGTGCACTCAGCGACCGTAGCAGCACTGCCAAATAATACTGATAATATTCATGAATTCAGCATTTCATGAAAACCAAAATAGTTAAAACACTAAACTGTCCAGTCTCCAGTTAACAGTTATTTCTTACCTCACGATCTTGTCGTCAGTAAACTGGATGTCTTCTGTAATTCTGTCATGTACATTCTCCATTAGGGGGCGCACTTTGGAAACTGGAGGCTTAGTGCTACAACAAAAACAAAAAGGATTTGTGTTTGACCATCCCTCTGTGAGGAGGATGCTTCCAGAGTCCTCTAATCCTCTTGGTTTGTGTCTGTAATAGTGTCAGTGTATGTGCTGCTACTGGGGCTGTACCTGGTCTGTCCTCGGCTCAGGAAGCGTGAAGAGAAACTCGGGACTAGGCTCTGAGCTGTGGACAAAACAATGTATAACACAGTTTAGATTGGGTTTTGAACTGGTGTGATGAGACTCAAAGTATTCATTAAATACTTTCCAGCTGGCACATCAGGAAAACTGTGGAACATTTTGCTTTGGTTTTGT
This sequence comes from Scartelaos histophorus, assembly GCA_000787155.1. NCBI lineage: Eukaryota > Metazoa > Chordata > Actinopteri > Gobiiformes > Gobiidae > Scartelaos > Scartelaos histophorus. Next base: position 16,725 of record KN495228.1, on the reverse strand, counting down.
TGCTATGTAAATTCCAACCGATCCAGTTAAACACTAATGATGCACAATGAAATCTTTCTGTTTTCTCCATGCAAGTGTTATTGCTTTGCCTGTAATGACACAGTGTGACATTATAACCGTATTTATCTTCATAGAGACAAGAAAATAACCACCGGGACACGTTGGAAATCAGATCTGTGGAGAGGTGACCCCACTCACAGTGTGGAATGGTTTTTAAATGTATTTTTGAGCGATAAAAACTCCATGTTGGTGTTGAGTCTATGTAAGAGGGGCAAGTTATGAACACTGGAGATGCTACAGGCTTTTTACGCCATATGAAGGAGCAAATGTGTCAGGAGACCTTCCAGAGGAGATACTTTGAGCGACCAAAGGACACCGCAGCCTGTAGTGACCCAAATCTGATTTTTTCGTCCCTGTATAACCTGTATCTGATCTTTTAATGACAGTCTGAACCAAACAGATCCGATTTTTTCAAATGCGACCCAGACCACTTGGATATGTGCTCCTAAAACTGATACATGTCCCATATTATGACATCTTCAGTGTGAACAGCCAGATCGCACTCATCCGACTTACAAAACGACAAAAGTTTTCTCCAACGTGATTATACGCACAAGGAGAAAGCTGTTTTTTTGGTTTTTTTTTCAGAGGTTATAGTTTATACAAATGAGCCGTGCGGTTTTAAGTTTAATTTCTGTAAAATGCAAACAAATGTGCACAAAGCTGAATTAAATCATCAAACGGGCTGATGTGGCTCTGAGGTTATGGTTTATATGCTATAAAGTTGAGTTTATTTATGCAGAAGATTTAAATTCAGAGTTGCTGCAGTGTAGAACTTGTACAAAAGTGTTTGGAAATGTTGGGTTTGATCTCCAGCTCTAGCAAAGGACAGAAACCTCCCAAGCTTCTTACGCTAAAGGAGGAGGTTTTGCGATTAAAGTTCATACTGGAGATCGCAGACATGTCGCATTAGGCATTTCCTATGGTGTTCACCGGCGCCCCCTAGCCTGACGCAGATCTGCTGACCACACCTGCCCAGTCCTTCTGTTAAACTGCACTGAGACCTTTGACTGAAACACAAAATCCTCCGAGACGCGCTGAGGAAATGTTGCTGCAGCAAAACTTTGAATTTCCCTCTGGATCGATAAACTCTCCTTCTCAAAATAGAAAAATGCAAAACAGTTTTTAATGGCATGTGGCTGTGGGACATTCCAGGCGAAGTAAAGACCTCCCCACGGAGACAAGGAGATAACAGCTAAAAAAAACCACTGAGTCCACCTTTAATTCCTTGAAGCAGCATCTTTAACGTGGAAAACATCACAGATTTCCTCACCCGCTCTGCTGCTGCTGCTGTTACTGTCGCGTTTTAGATCCTGGAGGTTGTTGTGGGTGAAGACCTCCGTGTGGTCTCCAGTCACTGTCCTCAGAGCCTCCTCCACGCTGCTCACGGTGAGGGGAGGAACCTGCTCCTCTGCGTCCTCCTCCGTTTCCTCTGAGCTGTCCCGGTTCAGAGACTCCACTTCTAGAGAAAAATAAAACACAATATTACCACAAAACGTCTATTTCCTCAGGGCTGGGTACGTAATCCAATTGAGATCTGCAGCTAATTCTGTCAGTAAAATGTGATTTGGAGCAGAGTTCAGATTTTGAAGAAAAAATCTGACTACTTTTTGTGTCAAATAGCAACAGTTTAACGTTTTGTCTATTTATTTTTATAGCGTTAACATTAAAGAACCCATATTACGCTATTTTCTGAACATTTTGGATAATTTAGAGACGCTAACAGTCAAATAATAATCCAGATTTACTCAAACGCGAAATGAATGAAACAAAATGCAACTCCAGGTATGTTTTTGATACGTTAAAAAAATTAAAACATGGCTTAAATCTCTTCTGCGTGTATCAAAAAATGTAAAAATGTGTAAAAATAAAGAAAAAAACATTGAATTATATGACATGTCCAAAATTAAAACTAATCTACATGAAGAATAAGAATTTAAACTCTTATTTTTGCTAGTTTAAAGGTGCACTGCGTAACATTTCCACTCCTAAACTGGCTCATGGCTCGTTACAAGTCAGATCTGTGGAGAGTCGCCCCTATTCACGCATTTTTGAGCATTAAGCAGTAGATAAATGGTAAATGGAAATGTTTAATGTCATACCACAGGACATTCCAGGCAAAGCAATAGCATCTCCATGGAAACGAGTAGGAAAAGTTACACAGTGCGGCTTTAAGTCAAATGTAAGCTTATGTACGGTGGTTAAAATCCGTGTGTACCGTCCAGGAGGTAGTCAGGGCTGGACTCTCTGCTGTCGTATCCCACAGAACAGGCGCTGTCCGGGCTTTGGCTCTCCTGGCTCCCGCCGCTCCTCCCTCTCCAACGCCCCCTGCTGGACGCCGGCCTCTTCACCCTGTAATCACTGACGCAAGGGCACGGAAATAGAAACAATTAGACGCCGGGATGATTTGGGGGAAAACGTCGCGTGGGACTGCTCCATTTTGAAACGAAAACGGATAAAAATGTAAAGTATTGCGGGTAAATTTGCAGTTTGTGGTTTTGTTTTTGAGGATTTGTGTTGTAATGTTGCTTCCTCATCATCCTGCATATTTACGCTGAGTTCTCTTAAATAGAAAACGCTCTGTTCCACCTTGTGATGTCATGTAAGATAAGATAAGATAAGATAAGATAAACTTTATTGTCCCCAGAGGGAAATTTGTCTTGGGCTCACTGCCCGCAGCTGCACATGCACATACAATAAACACACACAACATCAAAATGAGAAACAACAATAGTCTAAGATTCACAAGATTAAAGATTAAAAAAAGGACAATTCCTGTTGTCCTGTTAATCACTGGCACACAGACATATATAACATATATCCAACATGAGAAAAAATGCAACACTTTGCACAACAACTTAAAAAACCTAAAATACTATGTTTTGCTTTGTTTCCAAGAGTTATTTAAAAGGGTCACTGAATTTGGCACAAATGAACATTTGTATCTATTTGTCTTAAAGTTATGTGCTCTAAAGCGCCTGCCCGATGGGAGCATCTCATATTCTCCATTCAACGAGTGCAGAGGGTTACCAATGATTCGTTTGGCCTGAGTGAGGACAGAATTCTGAAAAATCTCTTGGAGAGAAGGAAACTCTTTACTACCAATCACTTTCATGGCCTTACTCACTATTTTTACAATGTGGTAATACAGGATGTGCTCCACCGTGTTTTTAAACTCCACACACCTTCACTACAATCATTTCTGGCCAAGAATTGCAAATATCTACTGACATAAATTTAAAAAGTTAATTTGAAAACTGCCACTTCATGACATCACCAGGTGGAACGGAGCATTTTGAGCTTTGGAGATGTACAGACTATTAATAAACATGTGTGAATGAAACAAAACACAACTCCAGGTCTGTTTGTGATGAGGAAACAACATTATAACAAATCAGAAAACTGTGTAATATGGACGCTTCAAATATAAACTGCAAATTTAATCACAATACTTATGCATTTTTATTTGATTTTGTTTTAAAATTGAGCAACACTGCCACCCAAATGATCCCAGTGTCTAAATGTTTCTTTTTTGGACGAGGTAACATTATAAGAGTCAATTCAGGAGGAAAGTCAGATTTTATTCATATGTATGTTTTTTGAGCAACACTGCCACCCAAATGATCCCAATGTCTAATTCTTTCTTTTTCTGTCTTTTTTTGGACATTATAAGAGTCAAGAGACAATTTTGTGCAATTCAGGAGGAAAGTCGGATTTTATTCATATGTATGTTTTTACTCATATGTATGTTTCTTCAAGGTTAACAACTCTAGGAGCGTTTAACATAAAGAGAAGACTAACATGTAAACTGATAAAATAACACAAGAATCACACTTCAGAACATGTTTGCAGACATCTAAATGAAACGCTTACTTTTCAGCACAAGGACACACTGTTGTTTACAGTGGATAATTGTGTAAATAATTGCATTCTTCGTGATTTGCGCCTACTTAAATTGCGGTTTCAGTTTGATTGTCAAATATATAGTGTTGTGCGTTTGGTAGTTTTTACCTTTCTCTGTCCTGGGTGAAGGGCAGAACTTCTTCAGCTCCCGGGACGCTCCTGGAGAGAGAGCTGCAGTCAGGGTGAAGCAAAACTCTGCGCCGCCTGGATCTGTCGTCCAACTAAAAACGCAAAAACACGACATTTTAAGATGATTTTTGTCAGAATAACCTATTTTGAAGCTAATATATTGCAACTAAAACCATGCACAAATGGTGAAGTTCATAGAATAAATATTTAATAGAAAAATATGACTCAACTTTCATTTCAGCAAGAAATGTCAGCAAGAAATGTTTAAATTTGACTGTTTTCATATCATATCCAGTTTTAATGTCATGCCACTGTTTAAACTTTAGAGGAGTAAACTCAACGTCAACAGCTCTCAGCAGCTTCTCTTCTTTCTATGGAAACTAAGAGAACTCACGAGGAACTCAAAGATCCTGCTCTATCGCTGTGTGGTTCAGCAATGTCACAGACAAAGTGAGGAAAACTCAAGGCTCTTTTCAAACATAGACTTTTAAACCGTGGCCTTCACATCATACTGTACATGACCCTGGGGCTTTGTGCGAAGAGATGTTCGAGCTTCTCACCTCTGGAAGAAGATATCACGCTATTAAATGTGAAACTTCTTGCCGCTAACAACTTCTTGCACTTTAAACTTTGATGTAGCACCTTAATATTGTGGCTCCTTAATATTTGCAGCTTGTTTTTTGTCTATTGTTTCTTCATGTGGTTGTTTTTGATGATCTCCTGGGACGTTCTGAGCTTCTTGCACATGTTTTCAATTGTGTTTTTTAATGAAAACTGCCGAATAAACTAACCTAACCTAACCACACATACCAGAGGGTCCTGCAGGTTGCACATGCTTCTTCTGTCCCACGTTTGGAGGGAGCTGTTCAGGCTGTTGGGGCTGATGGGGCTTTTCTTCTGCCCAAACGTCTCCAGCTGCCTCAGGTCCAACATAGACTTGACCATGAGCTCCAGGGACCCTCCTCTGTGAGACCACTGCCTCCGGGGGCGCTTAGCCTGCTCTGGGGTCACTGTCCTGGGCTAAAACAGCAGCACAGGCAATATGTCAGTAATGTTACAAAACCATCTTCTATCATTTCACTTTGATTGAGAATATAAATAGATATACTTGGAACAATGAAAGGTTGTACAGAGGATTTTCCATGGAACGAGGAGCACAGCAACTGTTTGTCCTTTTTCAAAAGCTGCACATGTGTGAAACCCCCTCCCCGACAGAACCTAAGAAGCACCGCCTCCTTCCGCCTTCTTCATACGCCAAAACCTGGTGCACAAATGCTGCTGCTATTCTCTTTTACTATTATCACAACTGCACCAACATTCAGAGTTATAATAAATGTGTTGTATGCTGTGCAAAATTTTGGCAATTACTTTAGATTTACATTTACGTTCTAGTTTATCCTAGAAAACAAGTTCACTCCTGATCACTGCAGGACTTGTATCTAGTTTATCCTAGAAAACAAGTTCACTCCTGATCACTGCACAGGACTTGTAACTAACGAGCTACTAATACAACAAGCAGCAGCAAACTGACTTTGCATTGAAAATCAGGTTTTCAGATACAGGATATCACATTTATGTCCTGAAAAACATCTGTCAAGCTCTTTGAAATAAAGTATGTTTCCCAATGATAAGCAGAAGTTTCCTGTCCAGAAGTAATTTAGCTCCAACATATCAATCTTTTGACCCTCGTCTGCTTCCGCTTCTCTTCTATTTTCAGCAACCTCAAAACAGACTTTCTTTTGCGGTGAACTGGTCGTGAATTCTTGTCATTGCAACAAACTTTGTGCAAACTGTGAGGAAGCTCCAGCTTGAAAAAGCTGCTAAGAACCACAGCATTGGTTTAGTAAACAGCGTCTTGCCCCACCACATCCAGAGTTGATGGATTTTCATTCTTTTTGTTTTGGTCATCATAATTCCTGTTCCATGTCTATAATGCTATCACTGACCATTTGAAACAAAAACATCCTCCATACAACCTTTAACTACAGTCACACTATGAAACATTTCCAGTTGGGGCTAGATGTTTGGATCCACAGAGATGTTGTGACCAATTTAGAATGATGTTTTAAGCCATGTATTAGATGGTGCATTTCAATAAAACATACATTTTAATGTTATTTTAAACTTTAAAATAACACACACATCAGCCTAAAATAACACAATATAATGTTTTTAGTTTTGAATCATCTCCATAAAATCATAGCAGAGATGAGATGTTTATGCACAAACCTTTGGCAGCTCCCAGTCCTGTCCTTCATCTGAGCCACCTGTTAGAGCAGAGGCATTTATGAGCCACAATATAATTACACACGAAAACCTTCAGAGTGTTTTAATCCAGACTCAACATTTAAATGCAAATAAAGCAGTGGAGGCTGGAGGTTTTAAATGTGTGCATCTGTCCCTGGACTAAACAAGCACTTAATAGGAGGAGGTATGAGGTAAAAGCAGGACTAACCAGGACTGCACCGCGGGGAGCTCTTTTTGCATCTCATTTTCATCATCTCCCACTTCTACCTCTCTGAATTCAAATGAGCAGTTATTCATGCCATAGTGATTAATAATTCAAAACAAAATATTATATCTTTGAGTAGAAAAAGTCGGAAAACTGAAATTTGTGTCAGATCTTTGGATTTTCAGTTCAGTCAATCTTAAACCAATGGAGATTTTAAGATGCTAAATACTAAAGGCAGCATTTATTTAAAAGTATTTCAACAGTTTTGATACTTTCCAGCTGATGTTAGCAATATTCCCTAGGTGTGTGATGCTAACTGAAAGCACTGCTCTGTTTGTTGGAAGCTCTGTTGCTCAAATTAAACTTTAATCTGTGTTTTATTTTCACACAATCTGACCAGGAAAATTTGACTTGAAACTACAACAAGTGAGCTGATTTCTGCTCTGAAGCAAGTCTCTCACATATCAGTTTACTGTCACAAGTTAGTTGCATTAGCCAATTTCTTCAGCTTTCAGTCACTCTCACCTTTTTGCTGTAAATGAAACACCTAAACAGGATCGTGGGTGCTTGTATTGATCACAGGGTGCGGAAAATGTGCTGTTTAAATCAATTTTGAGCTTTCAGATGATCTTGAATGTTTTTTTCACAGTATTTTTTTACAATAACTACGACCAGTACAGAGGCATTTGAACACGTCCTGCATAATGTCACTGCAAAGTACCAATAAAGCAATAAACTGAACTGGAGACCTTGTTGCTGTGAGGAGAATGTACAGCTGCTCTAACCCTCAGAATGTTCCTGGCTCCCATTAACTTACACTGGAATACTGAGGCTCTTCTCTCTCTAAATGCTGATGTGAGCCTTGTCATTTTGGCTTAAAATGCTTGTACCCACTCAACATGTGACTGTTGTTTTTTTTTCGCTGTTTTGTCCCTCGAAAAAACATCCTATTCATAACATAGTGCCTGGCTCCAAATTTGCTCGTGTAACCATTAGCGTCTGGCACTGAACGCTGTGGGTAACGTCGCACTCCCTTAGTCCACCTTTTTATCCGCTCTATGCTCTGAGCACTATGCCCCTGTGCTGTTGTGCATGAAACTGATCCATATGTGAAAGTGTTTTGACCTGTGTCCTCTTCTTCGTGGCTGCTGCTGTCAGAGGTCAGTGTGTGCTCTTCTTCAGTCACCGTGTCTTCTTGCTCGTGGTCACTCTCTAAAGAGAAATCCTCTAGAGGCGCAGCGCTATACAGCTCGCTCCTACAAACAGACGGATAAAGGTTAAGAATGAGTCTACACTTTAAAAGGGAACATCTATATCTAATGTAATGAGTGATAGTGCAGCTTCTGCAGCTCAGGGAGTCAATTCTGGAGGTTCTGAGCTTTCACCTGAGGCTTGTCCATATACCATAGACCGTATATATGAATGGACTTAGCTAACACATTAGCCGTCGTGTGCCAAATAGGAAGTGCGACAGGAGGCTCTTCCGGCTCCTTCTGACCCTGACTCCTATTGACTTACATTAGGATCTTGTGGCTCGTCTCTCTGTAACTGCTGCACTGATCCTCTTCATCTTGGTCTTAAAATGTTCTTATTAACCCGCGACACATGATCCTGAATTTTTTTTTTCGCTATTTTGTTAGTCAAAAAAATCCTATTCATAACATAGAGTCTGGCTCCAGATTGGCTCCTGTAACCTGTAAGCCTCATTTGAGCGGTGCTAAACGCTATGAGTGACGTCACACTCGCTTAGTCCACTTTTATACAGTCTATGCCATATACGGAGAATGAGAAACACCTGTATGTGTCCTGTATGTGTGTGTCTGCAGGTTTAGACACCGAGAGCATTTCCAGAGCAGAACTGATCCAAATGATTCTAGTGATGCAGTTTACAAACACATGACATCACAAGGTGGAAACTCTGGCGGGCCCCCTGCTGGTCTCCATGGATACAGAGATGTGTTATGAGATTCATTTAGCAAGTTTATGTCATTTATATGATGTATTCCCAAATAAAAATAATGTATGATGATTATTATGTGGAATATCCCAGGCAAAGCTATAATATCTCCATAGAAACAAGAAATAAGAAATGTTCCACAGTGCATCTTCATGGAGACCAAACCAGACCAAGTTACAGATCAGGTTTGTGGAGAGGCGACCCCGCTCACTGTTATAATGCCTGTTTTTCTGGTATTTGGAGCTATAAAACCAGCTGTAATCTAATAAATGTAAGGTAGGAGGTTCCACAGTGCTTCTTTACACCACCCTCTACAGCCCCACCTGCTGTCCGTGCGGTGTAAAGGCGCGTCGGGGTCGTCTCTGAGCTGCCGTAGCCTCTGTCTCATCTTCAGCGTGAGCTCTGGGGCCAGTTTCCACACAAAGACACAGCTACGACACAAGAGAAGAAGAAACAGACGCACATTAAACTTTCATATCTTCATTTCTGAGACAGAGAAGGAAACACGGCTCTCATTTCCTCTCAGGTGGAGAAAGGTAAAAGACTCGGATACACTGCTGATACCCTGTGATTGAATTTAAGGAAATCTCAGGAGAATTGCTCTATTAATTATACAGAGGCTATAGAATACATTATACTATATCCACACTGCCGGGCTTCACATAATATTTAATGCAAGAGAGGGCAGCGAAAATAAATATTGTCCAAATGCAGTTTGTTCCAGTAAAAAGGGGTCTGTTGTCCCATGGGTTTAGGGGCCCAGAATTGGACCTTTTTGCTTTTTATTTATATTACAGGGGGCCCATGTGACGTTTTTGCACTGCCCCGCCCAAATTTCTAAACTTTTAAGCATAAAAAAGTATATAAGTGATTTTTTTTTATACTATATTATGTAATTTGGTTCAGTATTGAAGTTAAAATTATTATCAAGTGAGTAATAATAACTGTACCATTACACATGTGGATACAGTGTTTTTTTACCTGTCCGCTGACACTGAAATAAGATGCTTGCAGTCGTTGGTGAACTTCAACCCAGTGACGATCTCTGAAAGAAATGACATCAAATATTACACATTTTTCATCTCTTAGCAAATTTCGTACCACTTTATAATCACTACACTTTAATTAGCCTTAATAAACAATTTGTTCATGATTAATTAAGTCTTTGTTCATACTTTATTAAGAATGATTCAGGCTTGGGAACGACTTAAAGGTGCAGTGTGGTGTAACTTTTCTAGCACCTGTTCATGTTATTTCCCAGAATGTTCAAAAGCATTGCATTGGCATTTAATTTAACTATCTCCATGGAGACAACGAGGGCACAGTGCAATGCCAAGTTACGAGTCAGATCTGTGGAAAGGTGCATCTGTCCCCAGTAATAATACATGTTTTAACTGTAGTTTTGAGAAATAAAAACACTTTAACTGAACATGAATTGAACAAATACAAGATCTTTGTTTAATGCTGTACTGCGGAACATCTCGGGCAAAGCAATAACATCTCCATGGATATAAGCGGATGGCCCACCTACATCAGAAAGAAAGCAATAACATCTCCATGGATATAAGCTGATGGCCCACCTACATCAGAAAAGTTGTGCAGTGCATCTTTAAGTCATACTCAAATGAATCAATACAATTAAATAAATACAAATAACCACTTTTATAACCACTTTTTAACCACTTTATAATAACTACACTTTAATTAGCCTTAATAAACTATTTGTTCATGATTGATTAAGTCTTTGTTCATACTTTATTAAGAACGATTCAGACTTAGGAACTACTTAAAGGTGCTGGTAGAGGGTCCAAAACACCTACTTGATTCCATTTCCACCCTACATCAGAAATGTTGTGCAGTGCAACTTTAAGTAACGCTTGTCTCCATGGCGATGTTAGTGCTTTGTCTGGAATGTTCCACAGTATGGTATTAAACCTTTCTATCTTCATGGAGACCAAAGTAGACCGAGTTAGAGGTCACATCTACAGCCAGAATACCTTTTTTCTAGGTATTTTTGAGGTATATAATCACAAAATTGAATAAATGCAGGGTAGAGCTGTTTAAAGTCATACTGCGGAACATTCTAAGCAGAGCAATGACATATCCAGAGCAACGAGCAAGTGATGAAGCCCCAGTCAACCCCTTTGCTCATGCTTTATTAAGGCAAATTAAAAATAAAGTCAAGTTGTACCCCAAATTGTAATCAAATATCCACACTTATAAGCGTGTACTGTTACCTGAGTGACCGAACATGGTGGCGACACATTCCCCGGTGAAGAAGTCAAATACGCTGATGTTTTTATCAGAGCAGCTGGTGGCTATGAACAGACCAGAGGGATCGATCTGAACCTATAACACAAAACAAAACACAAAATAAATACGTCTTTTAACAGAAAATATATGGTAAATGTTGGAAATACTGCAGTACCTTCAGCAGACTGCCATCCTCACTCAACGACCCTTTAAAGACCTTTTTCTGTTTGCCCGAGCTGATGTCAAAAAGCCTGATAATAAAGAATAACAGAGCGGGTTAAAAGAGCCCATATTACACCAAATTGACTCTTTTTTTTTTTAGCCATATTATATAATCTTGTTACCATTGTGAGTTGTGTTTTGTTTCATTCACACAAATCCAATGTAAAGTGCTTTTTTAAAATCACAATGTCATTATTTTTTCACTTGGAACATCAGATTTTGTAAAGATGCCGTCACAATAGAAGAACAGTTTTCTTTTAGAGCGTGTGAATGAAATAAAAAGCATTTCGCAGTTGTATTGTACTTGCGTGAATAGCCGTAAAATGTGATGTTTCTTCTCACAATTATGTTAACGCTCGAATTATTACTGTGACATTTCAACTGTATTTGCTCATTTTTTTCTATTTTTTCACACCCCGTCCTCCTGTTGGTTAGAATTTGCCTTTCTCTGAGCTTAAACTTTAAACAATATTTAACTATTTGAAAGTTAAATGGAGGTTTAAGTTGAGTTTTTTCTGATGGGGTTGAAGTTCCCAAATTCAACTTCCCCTAGTGTTAATTCAACTTCCCTTAGTGTAATTTAGCACCTCCCACTCACCACTTCAAACTCCCGTGATGCAAGACCCGTTTTCTACATAATTTCATCTTAAACTGACCAAAATAAAGTGTAAAAATGAAAAACCTCTGTGTGTTCTTAGGCTAAATCAGGATAACTCTACAAAGTGTTACCCGTTTACTCTCAAAACGTGAATATAACTCTTGATTTCGGGGTTAAACAGGAACTTTAGTCCAGTGCTACTTAATTAACATTTCCAAAAATGTTAAATGAACTCCCTTAAAGCCTGAGAAAATGGATGTCTCGAAATTTGCATCAATTAATCTAAATTCTTACACTGAAATGAAATATAAAGCGCCACAGCAAAAAGTGAAGTGTTAAAATGGACTCTCCAGAATCAATTTGAACAACTCCGCTATTTGCTGCGCCGCTTTATATTTCATTTCAGTGTAAGAATTTAGATTAATTGATGCAAATTTCGAGACATCCAGGAGCAAAATATATCAGAGAACCAAACTAAAACCGTTGGACCTCAGCCCACTCCATTTTAAGCAATTTTCATTTAAGTATAAGTTCATCTTTGACTCAGATAGTACAGATTGCATTCATCTTTGCACAATTTTCTATTTGTTCTGCTGCGACAAAGCTCGAAATAAATCAAGAAACAAAAGAAGAGGATGTTCAAAAAGTCAGTAAGTCCAGCCGCTTTAGTTTTAGAACTGAATTAAATAAAAAAAATGTACTATGCAGAAATAAAGTTGGCCGTAGATGTTCCATTTTGATGTACTCGTCCCTATTTGGTCCAAGTTTGAATCCTCTTGACTTGGTTCTGTTCACACTTGGCCCTGCGGGGGGTTTAATTTGGTCTGAGAAGGCGCTGAGATTCTGCGAAGAGTCCGTTTTGATTGAATTTTGTAATGAAAAGATCAATTTAAACATTTTTACCCGCAAACTTGCTAATACGCATTCATTTTGGTCCGTTGAGGAAATAGCTCTGGACATTCCCGGTCTACGGTCTACACCATCTTAAAAGTTATGCACTTCTCAAAACTCTGGACATTCCCGGTCTACGGTCTACACCATCTTAAAAGTTATGCAATCTTCTCAAAATAATCATAAAAAACTCGTGTTATTTAAATTAAAACTCGTGTTGGACCTGATGCAGCGGTCCTGACAGCCCACGGCGGCGTATCTGCAGGTCGGGTCGATGCTCATGTCGTACAGGGTGCTCTTCTTTACCGAGTGATGGGAGCGCCTGAACTCAGCGCCCCCTTCAGTCTGGGAAAACAAAAAGATTCAGTTAGATTTTATAGTCGGAAAGTTGGAAAAATTGTATTTCGCCCGTTTCGGTCCAACCCAAGTACCTCCCCAAAGGATTTAGAAAGTTATTACCACTGACATAATATTAAACATGCATAAATATCATAAATACCACATTTAGATAAGCACCGATATGATGCTATATTAGCTGGATCGAGTATTGGCTCCATGGTGCTGCTTGAACTGAAATAATAAGACAGGATAAATTTGGCCTAGAACATCTCATAATGTTCGTACTTTTATTCATACAAGGCTGTTCAGTAGTTATTTAAAGGATAAATAACAGTTACATAACGCACTTGGATCTCTTGTGTAATAAGTTAACTGTGTTTTAAGGAAATAAGTTCTATTTTCTGCCTCTACACTGGTGCTTAACGCTTAATATTGGGTATTGGCATAGTCAAAGTTAAAGATATTGGGATGAGAAGTGAAAAAAGATGGATTGGTGCATCTATAACCATGTTTAGTATTATGACAGTTATATCATCAGTTATATCATCATTATATGGATTCGAAACTAACTATTGTAGATGAACTATTGTAGATTTATTGTTTTATACGTCATTTTATGCTACTATAAAGCTATTACAAAAAAGAAACACAATTTTCAGATTATAGAAATGTCATATAAACAGCGACACTGTTTTTTTAAAATGTTTTTAAGAGAGGAACATAAGCTAAATAAACAGGATTTGTGTGTTAAAGGTGCATTGTGTAACTTTTAGGGGTGTAAGAAAAGTCGATTCAGTGATATATTGTGATACTTCATTGCACAATCCTCAAATCGATTCAAAATGCATCCGAATAATATTTGTCACAAAAATTGCTTAGATTCGCTGTTCTGATGATTTAAACATTTGTATAACTTACATTTCATACAATTGTGTAGGTAATTATTGATAAATTTAAATATATCGTTATCGTCTCATGTTTTAGTATTGGGATATATCATGATTTATTGAATCTAGGCAATGTACAGTAATAGTAACTTTTCCGGTGGTGGATCCATCAAAAGCTGAATGGAGATGATATTGCTTTGTCTGGAATGTTCCACAGTGTGGGATTAAACCTTTCTATCTTCATGGAGACCAAACCAGACCAAGTTACAGGTCAGATCTGTGGAGAGGCGACCCCAAACACAGTCAGAATGTCTCTTTTCTGTATTTTTGACAGTCAGAATGTCTCTTTTCTAGGTATTTTTGAGCTGTAAAACCTCCTGTGATTGAACAAACGTAAAGTAGAGCTACAACATTTCCATTTCCATAGAAACAATCAGATGCTGTACCCAGAACCAAAAAGTTACATAGTGCATCATTAAACATGTGTGAATGAAACAAAACACACCTCCAGGTCTGTTTGTGATGAGGACATAGATCAGAAAACATTGTCATATGGGCCCCTAAACCGAGATGTTTAAAGGCCTTTACCAAACCTCGTGTCCTGAATACAATCTGACCTGGATCTCATTTTCAGAAGGTTACACAACTTTAGACAAAGGAAACCTGCCCCACTAACCCAGAACACACTGCAACCAGACACTTTGTAATTCATGGAGATTAGTTATGAAACAGTTTAATTTATGAACTTTCAAAACCTCCAGACAAAGGAAAAAGGAAACATGCAGATTTTATAGATGAGCGGAGTCGGTTTTTACCTCATGAGCAGTGCGGAAGTAGATGCTCTTGTCTGCGCCACAGCTGATCATCCGAAGTTTGTCGTCATTTGCTGAAAAAGTAAAAAAAATATATTGTTATTTTGACCTTAGTGGACATTTTTCTGCAAGTAAGAAGAGCCAGAATAAAAAAAGACAAAACCGTACTGGAAAACACATGAATAAAGTAATAGTTAACTTGATTTGAGCATATTCTGACTGTCTTAAAATAAGATTTGCCAATAGACTGAGCATAAAATGATTTGTTTTACCTAAAAATAAGAAAACCACAAGTCTTTTTTCTAACTTAAAATTAAGAGGAAAAAAAAGCTACTGCTCTTGAAGTAGGAAAAAACTAGTGCCAAATCTTATTGTAAGAAAATCGACATATATTTAGATCAAGATAACTACAATTTATTACAAGCATTTATTAACATATTTATCTTAGAATTTTATATTTGGCACTGAAATAATTTACTATATTGCAAATGTGTAGAGGCTCTATTCACATTTACGTCAGAAAACTGGAAACATGTGGATGAGAAATTCCTTTGGGCTCTGGCAAAATGTGGGAAAGCTGAGAAAATGGCCTGGTTTTCTTCATCTAAATGTCATTCTATTGTTTCTTTTTTCCTTTTATTAAATTACTATTAATGTGTGCATAATAAATATTAAAAAAAAAAAACAGTTATGACCAGCTGCCTGTAAGCGACATGAAGATGCGATTAGAGTCCCGTCCCCCGTGAAAAGCTTTGGCAGGTTGTGAAGACGCCGCTGCTGGATTCATGGTTTTATCACGTGGCCTGTGTGGGGAACTACAGCAGACGTCGTCATCCGCCTCTTCAACGTCTTCCAGTAAGCGTGAATAGAGCCTATTGTGTCATGCCGGGGCTGCTTGGTTATTAGATCTGCTGTGACATGTGCTTTTTTGCAATATCATTTCATTCAGATCTATGCACAAACACTATGCCTCTTTTCCACCCACTCTTCTATCTTGTCTAATAACAATATGATCGTTGTGGTTGAATGATCTTAAATGTGAAATGTTATAAAAATAGCCGGCGGTGTCTTTTCTCACCGGTGAACTTGAGAGCGGTGATGGAGGAGGAGTGGTCGTCTAGAGTCTGAACGAGGCTGTAGTCTGCGTCTGAGTCCAGGACGTGGATCAGACGATCTCTGCTCGCGGACGCCAGGAAACTCACACCTGAAAACACATAAAAGGTTAGAATTGTGTTGATTTGTCATACGCAGGTCACCACACAGTCACCAGAGCTATTACATGTGCATCAAGTCACTTTAAAAAACACACACAACACAAAAGGTTTAAGTCCAGAGGTTTTTTCTTAAACCATTTCTCCAAAAAGCTAAAACAAAAGCAGCAATTGTCTGCAAATTAATCATTTAATTGCTAAAACTGACTATTATTAACTGAAAAATGTATCAGAAAAGTACTATATATATCTGAAATACTTGAGTAAGTCATTTTAACTAATCATCTTAAAGTGCCTTAAAAAGCACCATATAAATCTGCTCCATTATTATTCCTAATCTATGTAATGTGTTTGTTATAAGGTACAGGGTATAAGGTATAAGGTGCTCTCTCCACATGGTGAGCTCCACACTCTGACCTGTGTCCGGGCGGCTGAACTCCAGACAGAGGATTTCAGCATCGTGAGCCTCCACTTTGAGAATCTGCTCCAAACTGCTCAGGTCGTGCACTCTGGAGAAAATCAGACAGAAAATATAATGTGTGTCAGAGGGCGGGACTGACAGGAGCATGAACCAGTCAGAGAGACGCAGGGATTGGCGTCTCCATGGAGATAGATCAGTTTAATAAAATGTGGATGAGTATTTGAAACAATGTGATATACTTTTATTACTATACTGATATTTTACTTGGACTTGTGCGTATACATTTATATAGTTATGCCTTATTTGACATCAGTCTCTTGGTGTTTCTGCTACGTCTTTAGAATTTATTAGACCATTTCCTTTGCTGTTATAATACGCTGTGAGCGACTGTGCGCTAATAATTTCCCTTGTGGATCAATAAAATTTGTCTAAGTCTAGACAAAGCAGTGACATCTCCATGGAGACAGGCAGGTACGTTTTTGTGCATCCTACCTGAGAACGCCACTGCGATCTCCAGACGCCAGGTGCTTTCCATCAGGGCTCACAGAAATAACCCGGATGCCCGTTCTGTTCTCTGCACTTTGAACATC
>KN495225.1:0-10856 GCA_000787155.1 Scartelaos histophorus | reverse complement strand
AGAGCGGTTACAGTGAAATGTAGAATCTCAAAAGGTCATAGGTGAGGACAATGAGAAAGCAGAGACGGAGAGGATGTGAGCGAAAGGGAAATCCTCAAGTGTGTAATAGATTCTATACAAGAGAAGTGACTATTCCGGATGTGGTGCTCCAGGCTCAGTATCATGTCTCCGTACTGACATACCCTGCAGTGGAGAAAGAGTCCACATTGGTTTTGAGCTTCTGTGCAAATCTTCTCCAAGTGCAGCCCGGGAATTCCTCTCGAGTATCCTGTTTGGAGTGCATGCACTAGCCCATGGCAGGGACTAACCGGACAGCAAAGCTCACTTTCACAAGTACGAAAGACAAAAGGCTTTAGAAGGGCTTGTTGTGGGCTGGTCTTATAGCTTGTGGACAGAAGTGAATACTTATCCTTAGCTCCTCTAACCTTTAAATACAACATTTTATATTCTGTAAATAAGTAAGGTAAGTATGAAATGTGATCTCAAAAGTACAAATAAGTACAAAAACACTTTTAATTTAGGTAATGACTATTGCAATTCTGAAGGGGCACCAGGCCAAGTTACATGTCAGATCTGTGATATGCGAGCCCACTCACAGGAAGAGTGCAGGTTTAAAACAAACTAACAAGTTACCGTATTTTTGGGTTATAAAGTGCACCAGATTATAAGGCACAGTATCAAATAATATGTCAGTTGTGTCATTGTCCACACATAAGGAGCATCGGATTATAAGGCGCAATAAGCGAAACAAAACGCGTGTCGGATAAATCGAACTTTATTCAGGTCATTTACAATAACTCTCAGTTGTAGCTAACATAAAAATATAAGTTTAACAGTTGGTGATTTGGGCATCAAACATGCCCGGATCCCTCTCAACATTGTTCAGTTTTAACACTAAAATACAAAACCTGAAATCTGCATGGTGCATGTCTCTTAACAGGTGCATTTTGGGTCCTTGTACAGCACACGGTAGAACTACCGGTATGTTGCACAGTCGCCCTATATGTGGCCAACATATTACTCCTCCTGACTCGCCCACTAATACCTTATTAGACTAATGTGGACAACATCAAATCGGTTGGAGGTTAAACACAACCAAAGGTCATACATAAGGCCACTGGATTATAAGGCCACTGTGGATTTTTGAGAAAATGTCATGATTTTAGATGCGCCTTATAGTCCGAAAAATACGGTAGTTAAAAAGAATTTGACTTTTTGAAAAAAAAAAAGCAGAATAGATAAGTTGAATGCCAGTAAGTGTTACCAGCCTGAAAAGTTGCAGAGTGCACCTTCACTTCTTAAAAAATGAAATAAAATAAAATAAAAGATTTGAAATGTGTTATGTAAATGTATCAAACAGACCGCCGCTAGTGGCTAACACTAGTAGGAGGCACAGGGAGGGGCACCAACACACAGGATAGGTCATTTACCAGATCTGTGAAAAGAGATGAGCCGGCTACAGAAAGAACACGCACAAAATGGGCACCAAAACACAGGATAGGTCATTTACCAGATCTGTGAGAAGAGATGGGCCGGCTGCAGAAAGAACTCTTGCACAAAATGTATATGTTTATAATGTTATAATGTTGCTTTTTCAAAAACATCACTGGAGTTGTGTTGTGTTTCATTCACATGTTTGACTAATCCTGCATTATTAGTCTGTCCGCATCTCCAAAACTCAAAATCCTCTGTTCCTTTAGATTTGCTTTAGTTAGAAATCGGCAATTCCAAGACTTAAATGATCCAAATAACGGATGGAGTTTAAAAGCACAGTGGAGCACGTCCTGTATTACCACACGACATCACAAGGTGGAACAGAGTGTTTTCTGTTTGAGAGAAGAACTCCTAAGCCTAAATATGCAGGGTTTGTGTGTTAAATATGTATCTTTGTGAGTGCGTTTGTGATGAGGAAACAAGATTATAATATAGGCCCTTTAATACCGTGAAACATTCCTGACAAAGCGTTAACGTCTCCATGG
The DNA here is from genome assembly GCA_000787155.1 of Scartelaos histophorus. Taxonomy (NCBI): domain Eukaryota; kingdom Metazoa; phylum Chordata; class Actinopteri; order Gobiiformes; family Gobiidae; genus Scartelaos; species Scartelaos histophorus. The sequence continues at coordinate 8,877 of KN495225.1, read as the reverse complement.
GGATAAGCAGGTGTCGGACTCTGCACAACTACATGCAGCTCTTGTCCACCCAGTAGCCTGTCGCTTTTCCACTTTCCATTCTAAATTATACTAACATTTCCCTGCTATTTGCCGCAATAAGTCGTGCTCCTTAAACAGCACTTACATGTAAAATGATGCATGAAATTCATTAATTGACCCGTGAACATTTTTTCCTGTTGACAAATGTTCCTGCTTGCTGCTTGCTTTGGTGTGACCGGTGGTGGCTCTGGTTGTGGAAAGTGAAGCTCTATGTTTCACTGTGAACAGAGGTGGTTTGTGCTCATTTGTGTACATTCTGTCTGAGGCCGTACAAAGAGCTCATGTGCACGTCTCTGTATATTTGAATGTCTGAGAAGGTGACTGAAATGACACTCTATGACCCTCCACGATACAGCCACGCCTGCTTTTCCTCAAATTTTTCATTTTTTGGACACTTTTAGTGTAGCGTAAGTGTAAATAAACCCTGCTGTTGAGCCCAGTTTCTGTGAAAAATCTTGCCTTTATTCATGGAAAATCTTATTAAGCATTGCAAGTCAAAGGCAGCCCTGCGTATTTATTGGAAATTTGCGTATGGAAAAATAAAAGCTGTCCAAATGTTACGTCAAATTCATTAGCGACAGAGCCAAATTTCTATTATCGGGGCCAATGCAAAATCACAATCATAATTTATGACTGTCTGAACTAAAGCCTTATCCCAGTCAAATGCAAACGCTGGACTTAAGATGACTCAAAACGGCACATTCAGTAAAATCTCCAAAATAAATCCACCAAAGAAGAAGAATTTCAAACTCAATTTCGATACTTATTAATAGATTCAATTCTGGTATCCCAATGTTAATTAAAAACACCATTTCTTGAGACAATAGATTGTGATTTTCAGGATTAAATCCTGGTACTTTCTTTTATATTCCCATGCACTTTTATATCTGTGTAATCCTCAGTATTTTCCATCGTGGTTCATGGGCGTACACTCTTATACTTGTTCTGATACAGCTAAAGCTATTCAGAAAAGTTTTATTTCTGCCCTATGGACGTGACTTTTTTAGTATCGATACTTTCTCAGCTGAATACCGGCATCTAATTTCGATCCCAGTTTTCGTATTAATTAGTAATTGATTTTTCAACCATTTTGTCGACCCTATTTCAGAGTCCTTTCGGTGCAGTGTTATTCCTGTAGTTGAAGAGCTCGTGACTTTAATTTTGCTTGGCCACATCCCAGTCCAGACCACATATAATAACCCCGTCTGTCCATATCAAACAGAGCAGCTGAAATGAGTTAATTGCTACAAGTGTTTACACAAAAACAGCACAGGGAATGGGAGACTGATAAAGATTGGCACGAACAATATTTACTGTGAGCGGGGTAAAAAAACACTGAACTCTGTTTGTTGATTTGTATAAGATCTCTTGCCTGTTCCCGATTGCTACAGATGTTTTTTCATTTGCTGTTGTTACTAAATGTGCATATTTTCATAATGTTACACTTTATATTTAATTGTCTTATTTGAAATTAAAAACAAGAGCATCCTATCATAACTTTTAAACGAAAAATAACCTAGTAACCGCTGCAATACTATGCAAAATTGACTCTTGTGAGCTCCAAGTCAAGTTAGAATTCTGTTACCTCTTTAAAAATGAAGTTGAGTTTTGTTTCTTTCACATGTGTTTGTGTAATTATTTCATGTACATCTCTAAAGCTCAACGTGCTCTGCTCCGTCTTGTGATGTCATGAAGCGTGAAATTAATTGTAATGTAATTATCCAAATGATAATCCTAGTGAAGGTTTAAAAACATTGTGGTGAACATCATAAGGAGCATTTTCTATTTGAGAGAAAAACTCATCATGAATATTTGTGTTAAATGTGATAGAAACGAAACACAACAGGTATGTTTTTGACAGAAAAAATTATAATGAATCAGAAATTAGTATAATAAAGGCCTTTTAAAACATGTTACAACCACACTGTAAGGACTTCAATAAGGTATAATTGAGACTAACAATAAGGCACAAATATAAATAGGACAAAACTTATGTAAAACAAAGCTAAACTAGCTTTACATTTCTGCATATCCAAGCTACAACCTGTAAGTGGACTCATAACTCGCTTCAAACTGGATTTCAGAAGCTCATGTTAAAATAACTATTCATGTATTGGACATTACCACTAGATAATTAAGTTAAAATAGACAATTATTGACCATAACTGAAAATGGCATAAAGGGAGACCTGTATACACCGAAAGATCACATTCATAATCACATTCATAATAATTATTTTCTTGATTTTTTTATTTATTTATTTTATTTATTTGTTTTATTTGATTGGGACAGTGCATGTTAATGAACATACATGACCAGCACGAATGTAAACACACCGGATTGTAGCTATACAGCTAATTTCCATCCGTAGTCCCACGGGTCACAGGGATGATGAGGGTCACAGGGATGAGGGGTCAGGGGTCAGGGTCACAGGGGTGTTGCATGTTTTTGGTTGCATGTTTTAAAGATACAACCTCATCCCAGTGAACTCAAAACAAATATATTGCATTTCAAAACGAAACATTTGTATTTTCTTGTGTTTGCAGCAGTATGGTCCAGTCTCCTCCTCCGCCAATGGTCAGAATCATCAACGGCTACATCACAGTACAACCCCCGGAGCGACCGCTAGAGTTAAACTACGACTACCACCAAGTGTACTCAGCGGCGCCCTCTTCCTGCCAGCTCCCCTCGCTGCTCCCCGTGGTCATCTGCCTCACCACCTTTCACAATCTACGGACTCTTGTACTATAGAGCACTCAAATGTGAATTACTTATGACTTCAAGAAGAATTATCAAGAAAATCTCTGGAGTAAGTAAATGGACACTCTTGACTTGAAACTTAAAAGACGGCTAAAGAAACACCATGAGTTTGCTATCTGACTTTTTGTAAATGCTTGTATGTATGTGAACCGTTCATGTGAGCTCTTAACCCACAAAATGTTGATTTTTTTTTTCCTAACTTAATTTATTCTTCCATTTTAGAAGAATGTATTTGATGTGGCGATGGGGGGATTGTACATATTGTTTAAAAGTCATAGATGTATTTTAGATATATAAAATTATAAGAAGCTGGTGTTGTTGTTTATAAATGTATACATATATAAATAGATATGCAGTATATTTTTGAAAAGAGAATCAGGAACTAACCAGCTTGGCTTGAAAAGGACAGGCATCAGTGTTACTGTCTACACACAGGGTTCATGTTAATAGATACATGTTTAATTTATTTAACGTCTATAGTTTATAGTGTAGATTTGATGAAACATTCCAATTTTTGTGTATTACAACAGACGTGAGCCAATGTTGCTGTTCCGTACAGTGTATTCATGTTCATACAAATGCATCTGACATTGTTTACTGTTTATCCAGAATATTGTGGCTTTACAATTTACTCATGCATTATATAATGCTTATAGTATTACCATGACAAAATAAAATATTTATCTAGATTTAACAATTTTGTGTTAAGTATTTGTTTTTGATTGTGTGATGTATTTCATTATGGGACTAGTAAGGGTCGTTGATTCTGAGGAAGATTTAATTTTTTGGGCAAAGTTGAGATATATGGCAAATAAAATATAAAGTATTATATTTGGAAATACTATTATGTATTGTATTTCAGTATGACTTATAGTGTATAGTCATATAAAAATATGTTTTGATTAAAAAAATTGAATAGTAGCATGAAATGTGTCAAAAACATTTAACAAATAAGAACAAAACATGTTTTTTTTTAATCCACAGATATATCAACTTTTTTATACATGTTAACAGAATCTAAGTTTGCACAATTACAACAGATTTTCTGACATAAATAGTTGCCTTTTTGTGGCGTGGGGAACTCTGCCATCTGCTCCATGTAACACAACACTTGAGCTGTAGCCATCATAAGTCATCAGGCCGCTCCATATAAAACATATCATATAAACAAACAATGGTGGAAGTCTGGGCCTTAATTGCGACTTGCTGAGTGGTTCCTCTGAGAGACGTTTGGGCTCATTTACCCTCACTAACACTATGTTCTGTCTGTGAAAGTGTGAGCACGTTATTAAAGGCATGAAAGCCAACATGCCAAAGACCACGTGCACTCTCAAGACAGTTGCTTAAACCATGCACCTTTTCACTTTGTTTCATTAGTCCACATGTGTGCGTTTCAAGAAGGAGTGGAACGTTGGCAGAGTTCTTAGTCTGTGGCGGTCATATGCAGTTTTGAATTACACGGGTGGCATATAAAAGCTTTGACAAAACCGTGATAATGTTGTCCATTTTAAACTGTTTGCAGATTTCCAAACATATTCCTATGATTCCATATTATTAAGAAAGTGTCCGGAATAGTTTGAGGTTTAGATCACTGCTGACAACAACAACAAGCTAACTGACACCAGTGTTGGTATTTAATCCATTTACGACAAACACAAGATGAGGAAACATGATATTTGTTATGCATTGTTTATTTTATGAACAAGTTAATGCATTTGAATACATTTCAATAGAAACATTCTTTCTACTGAAATGGCTCTAAATGCATCTTTTTCTCAAGTGATGGCCCAGTCAAACACCCACCTCAGTCTGGAGAAGATGTGTCACAGGTCGGATGGGTCGGTGGGTGGAGAAGGCTCTCAGCTCAGTATTGAGATGGGTCAGACCACCTGCTTCAAAAGGTGCAGTATCTTGTGCACAAGTAGCCTTCAAGAGGGCTTAAGGGGAGCCATACTCCACTTTAACAAGTTTACCAAAGTCTTCAAAGCTGAAATAACCATCTCCATCAACAATGAGGTGCTCCTGGATCTTTCTATGTAACTCACCAACCATTAGGCAGTGGTAAAATGTGTTTAAGACTCAGTAAGGATGTAGGACACTCCCTGTCAACAGGAAGGTATGGGCAGGCTGCTCATCTCTGTTATGGTTTTCAGAACACATTTCATGTGTTGTTGATGCAGGGTGTGTTCTGCTGGGCTCACTTCCTTCTCGTCCTCTGGATCATGTGCAGTGGCACTTGGTGCTGGTGAAGTGATGCTCTAGTGCTCTTCAGATTCAGGCTGCAGACATCTTCTATATTAACTCCAGTGAAGACAAAGGGGAAAAAACTTCGATAACTTCTTGTGATGTAACTGAAACAGTTTTCGGGGACGGGATTTTTATTATAAAAGTAGAATGGACACTCTAGTCCACAAGGTCCACCAGATCTTTATGGGTTTTCTGTCAATACGGAGTCACCTTCTCTGGCATTGGAAGCTGCTTCAGCTCCTTCACCACTTTCAAGCCTTTTGTTTTATGGGTCCACTGCCAAAGCCAACATAGTTCTCCACTACTTCTGTGTGGAATATTTTCTTATGGGCTTGGCCCTCTTCTTCCTCCTCAAACTATATGCGCAGATCATGCAATACAGAAAGATGTACTGTACGTACCAAGTCCAAGTATTATAGTTTCCATCTTGTAGATTTTTAGCTGAACTGCAAATATACAGTGTCTGTGAAAATGTTTCTGTTAGATGAGTCTGACTTTTTGTGTTAGTTTTAGCCCTTGTTAACCTTATGGCTGTTAGATGACAAATATGGAATTATTTCTATACATAACATCAATTTAAAAAAATTTGTCAAATTATAGTGAAGCATTGAATAGCCGTGTGGGGTATAGTGCAAATTACTTTCAGAGTTTGTGGACCAAGGCAGGTACATAAGCCTGTGCTGTTAGTGCTCCCCTGTCCGGTGATGGTGCTGTGGAGGGGGGGGTGCTGGAGGTTATCCAGGATGGACAGGAGCTTGTTTATTTCCCTCTTACCAGTCACAGATGGGAATGAGTCAAGTTCTGCACCCACTACAGATCCTGCCTTCCTCACCAGATATCCAACCGCATGACGTCCTTTTAAAGACGGTTGGAATAAAATGCCTTTATTCATTTATGGCATGTCAAAATGGACAACTTTAAAAGTCCCGACGAGTATCAGCCTATGGCTTTCCTCAGGGGACAAACAGAATTCTGAGTGAACCATGTGAGTTAAATACAAAAAACCCACCAATAGGGCGGCTCCACCTGGAAGAGAAGGTGTGAGATTCACCTGTGGACACTACCTGAGACACTCCACAAGAGGGCAGTGTTAGAACCATGTGAGATCAAGATCATATGCACACAAAAATACAGAAAAAATACATACAACTCAGTGATAAAGAGTCAGTTAAAAAAACACAGAGAAGTCCATATCTTCATTGAGCCCAGGATATTTTGTTGCCTGTAATTTATAAATCCAGAAAGTTTCACATTGTTTAAGTTTTTGAATATGGTTTCCTTTACGTAAAGAGTCTGGTACATGATCAATCCCATGAGCCTGCAGATTTGATGGATTACACTTATGAAAGTCCAAAAAATGTCTGGCCATAGGGTAATTTGTGTTGCCTGTAGCATATTTATGTTCAGCCAAACGGTCTTGCAGGCGCCTCTTGGTCATCCCAATGTAGAAGACCTCACAGGCAGGACAAACAAGTCTGTAAATTACAAATGTTGTTTTGCAATTAATAAAGTGTTTTATTATATATTCTTTTTGTGAATGATGGTCCAGAAATTACTTGGTCTGACATATATTGGGGCAGTGTTGTTGTGTAACTACTGTTACATTTATAAGAGCCTGTTGGTCGAGGTCCGAGTCATGTGTGTTTGGGGGCTGGTGGTTGGAGCTGTGGACCAGTTTATCATGGAGAGTGGGGCACCTTTTAAAACTGACCAAAGGAGGCTCTGGGAAGATTTGTCTAAGTGTCTCATCACTCTCAATAATGTCCCAGTTGTTCTTAACAATTTGTTTTATTTTATAGGCCTCATGGCTGAATTTGGTGCAGAAAGTCACATGTTCTTTGGCTGTCTTTGGTGGATTTCTCATAAGGAGAGCCTCTCTGTTAAGTTGGCTTGCCCGATGGTAAGCTTTGAGGACAGTCTCTTTCTTATATCCCCAATCTTTGAACCTGTCCATCATTTCACAAGATTTCATTTCAAAGTCGCTGTCCTGGTCACAAACTCTCTGCACACATTGCATTTGTCCATATGGGATATTTTCTTTAACCTCCTCAGACCTGAAGTCTTGCGTGGCGTGCTTTATTGATTTCTCCTAGTTTTTTAATCATTTTGATGGAACACAATAAAGTCACAATTGAATAAAGATTTGCAAAAACGAATTAAGTGCCTGAACAATCCAAAATGTGTTGGACATATATGTCCACACATGTGGATGCCAGGTCCTAGGAGGTTAAGCCACTTTGGATGGCAGCTTTTCCAATGCAGAACGGTGTTCCTGTCTTTCGGTGTTTTCGAAACAAAGTTGTATGTGAATTTCCTAAATTGCCTTTATAAATTGTGGTGTCTAAGAAATTTACTTTTTCCTGGCTGTATTCTAAAGACAGTCTTATATTAGGATTGATGTTGTTCAGAAAACAATGAAATTCATGCAACTCTGCCTCTGATCCAGACCAAAACAGACATACATCATCAATATAACGTCCCCACCAAACAATGGAATTGTGAAACTATTAATTTCATGTGAAACTTATTAATTTCAGTATTAAAGATAAAATCATGTTCCCATTTACCCATGTATAGGCCTGCATATGACGGGCTGTAACAGGCTCCCATAGCACAACCTTTGACTTGTCGGAAAATTTTTTCTTCAAACACAAAAATATTATTGTTCAAGGTCCAATTTGTGAGTTTGATTAAAAATTCATTGGGTGGCATAACATCAGTAGGGCGGTTACTTAAATAAAAACTCAAAGATGCCAAACCCTCTTTGTGCTCAATACTCGTATAAAGAGATTCAACATCCATAGTGGCTAAAAAGGTCCCTGGGCCTATATTTTTAAGTTGCTTGATTTTTAAAAGGACATCAGAAGTGTCCTGGATATAAGCTGGAAGGGAAGGTAAGTAAGGTTTAATAAAGTAGTCTATGTATTTAGAGATAGGTTCTGTAAGACTATCATTGCCCGATATGACTGGTCTACCTGGAGGATTAGTGAGACATTTGTGTATTTTAGGCAGCATATAGAAGGATGCCAACCTAGGGTGCTCATTCAAAAGAAATGTAACTTCTAATACAGAGAGCCAGTTCTTCTCCAGTGCCTCTGTAAGTAGCTCTTTTAACTCTAATCTGTGGGATTATATGTGAGACAGTTGTTAAATTGGCGATAAGCCTCTTTTACATCCATGTCTTTATCCCACACTACCACAGCACCACCTTTGTCTGCCTTTTTGATAACAATATTATCATTTTTTCGAAAGCTCTTCCAAAGCACATTTTTCTTTAAATGAAATATTAGGGGTAGTGGGTTTTCTTATCATTTATCAACCTTAAAGTTTACTTTTTTTTGCAAATGTATTTAATGTGGCATTCTGTACTAGAAGACAAAAATTAATGTTGATTACTGCATGTATGTGGATCTGCTCCTGGTGTTTCTGGGTACTGGGTTTCTTCCTCCCCGTCGCGTTCTCCTCTTCCTCTGTCCCGTCCTGTTGTGCGCTCCCTTCCTCTCTTAGGGTTTCTAGTCTGGGCTAGATTGTCTCTTGGTGCTAAAAGAATGAGACATTTCTAGGTCTTGTCCGATTAGGTGATCCAGCTCTAGTACTTTTCAGTGTCCTCCTCCTCCAGTTGTAGACCTTTCCCTCTTTGTAATCACTTTCATCCCTTTCCAGCTTCTTAATCTTGTACTGTTTCAGGTTTTGTGTATATTTTTCTATGTCCAAAGTAAGTTTCTCCTCCAAATGATCACTCTTGAACTGTGTTTTGTTTTCTTCTATTTTCTTTCTAACTTCCTAACAGCAATCTCCTGTTGTACGACC
>KN495224.1:0-21347 GCA_000787155.1 Scartelaos histophorus | reverse complement strand
TGCTTGGTTCAGCTCATATTTGTTGGCTCAGCTCTCACACCACAGAGTGGCCTTAGAGCCATGGAGGCTGAGGCTTAGCCCCATCTGTATTCAATGCTGGAGATGTGAGGAGACCAAGACGGGGGGTTAAGGCTGAAATACCAGGCAGCAGGAGCATCACTGCCACAGAGCACCCATAAAGTCACTCACTTTAAGCAGCCCTCTGACACTGGTCTGAACAGAAGAGCACTGTGGTCACATCCTGCTCTTATCAGGCTCTCGCAGGAACTGTGGTTAGTGAATATACTTTTAGTGAATATACTTCTCTCATAGGCTACAAGGAATTATTGCTGTAGAATCTATGAAATTTAGCCTGGACAACAGAAAAAACATAAACTTCCCAAAGTCCAAAAGTGGTTATTTATAAATGATATTACTGGAACAATAGTATACATTAACCTTAGCCTACATGGACAATAGTCAATAAATAACGTCTGCGAACACTCAAATAGACGATGCAAACGCGCCATCTAGTGGCTGACAAGTGGGTCTATTAAGGTCAACGTTCTCCTGTTATTAGAGTTATTATGGCAGTGGATTATAATAGGATTATACCGTTATATATATAGCCATATAAACTAAAACTTACCCGTTTTAAAATGCTGAGACCTTTTGAGTTGTTCCTGAAAAAGATAAAGAATAAGCTTAGCTATGTGAAATCTTTTAGACGCGCGGTGGAGGCCTTAGTGAACAGTAAAAATACTGAATTAGCCTAAATCTGATGGAAAAACGCACCGAGCTGCTTCTGTGGACAGCAGAGCTACAGAACTGAGCCATTTAAGAAAATAATGGACGAGTCACTCATGAAGAGCGCTAAAAACTGCAGTTAACACTAACGTCCACTAGGGGGCTCTTTAAGATTTCATATTGGTGCATCTTTATAATATGATCCTTAAAAAAAATAACTAACGCTGTACCAACTAACTTATTATTTGCTTATTTTAACATAATCTGAATATAAAGGACCCAGAACCATGCTTAAAATATGTTAATTGTAATTATAACCGATGAGCTGGTTTGTGCTGTTAAATAAGTCTTTCTCAAATAACACTACAGTCAAGCACTACAGTCACTTGCCTTCATCACAGCCTCCTGAAAATAAATGTGTTTTATTATCATTCCTATTATTATTTGACAGTGTGCTAATGTCTGCATTATGTCTCCATGGTAACTGCTGGACATTCTGCTACAGACATACATGCAGCCCCAGCCTGATGTTACTATAAAGTGAAATGTTTGTGACCTTACTGCTGCCTCACCTTACTTATTATAAGAAATTAAAACAAAGATTCAAACATTTCTCATGGGAGGTGTATTGCCACATTTCTGTCTCTTATTTTATTATTTTTATTTTTTTGTTTTATTATTTTATATATTATTATTTTTATTTATGTGATTTAATTTATAATAAGGAAGGGAACCAGAACAGTCATGAGAGCTGTGCAAAGTGATTAATCATTCATGAGCAATCATGAGAAGGTACTTTCTCTGTTGCTATGATTCAGCAATATGCAGCACAATACTTTGGTTGTAACTGTGTGCTTAATGCTGTTCCTCAGAGAAGAAATCAGCCGACACAGTCATTACAACAGCTCTAGTCAGTATTCAGGTGACTAACATTTGACACTGATCAACAAAATACAAAGAAAATCAGGACAAACTGTGGCATTTTGGACCACTACGCTGAAGTGAGCCCCAATATTCAATAGTCAATATGATTTCAAATGCAAATTCAAATCTTTTAATAATTACTACTGTTATGAAGGCAGAGCTGTATTATAGCGTTTACGACTCTACTGGACCAGACAGCAGCAGTAAAACCTCCATAACAACTACCATTTCCATTCTCAAAGCTTTTTGATAGGAGGACTCAGCCAAAGCTTTTTTAAATGTCTTGCTGTTCAGAGAGAGTTACTGTAAAGTGGCATATCCAAAATTCTGCATAACCACAGCCCAGGTTCTGACTACAAATACCTATGTTTGTATGTCTGAAAACAAAACACAAGACAGACAAGGATGAAGTGCTGCCAGATTTGAAGTTTTAAAAGAACAGTTTAACAACAACAATTTAAACTCAGAATGTGTCTTTCTGATATATGTTTTCCATCCAAAAGAGGGTGAGGACCCTGGAGGGTACGGACAGCATTCCAGAGAATAACAGAAATGGTTGATGGAATAGTGAAGTTTATGAAAGTGGAGAGAGTAAAGAACAGCCTCTGATTGCCAATGGAAACAATATTCCTTTCCCTGAAACGTTCCACTGTATGGCATTAAACTTGGCATCTTGCATTTCTTCAGTCACGTGTTGTTGAAAACAACACTGAAACACCTTAAAACATTCTAACTGTTTCTCTCTACAAGTGGACACTCATGTCCAGGCCACGGCCAGTAGATCAGATAAAGTACGGTAAGAATCTAGTCCTGTATTGTCCACCTTGGGATTTGGTTAAACCTGTGTGAAGGTGATATACTTTTTTTAAACAGGCGAGACAAACTTTTTATTAATTTGACAAATTCAACTCCAAGTACAACCCAGTGGGAGCCGGTGAACTTAGAGAAATCTTTCTGAAAACTAACAACTTCTTTGAAGGAGTCTAGTTTGCTCAGATGTTAAAGGTGTGTTTTAGTTCACTGTACGTTTTCAGGTCCAGATGAATGAATGGTATGGTGGCCCATTATCTGGAGGAGAGTAAGTACCAGCATGCAAAGCTGCGAGTGTCTGTCTACAGCCCTAGTCGAGAGGAGTGGGAATGTCTGGCCAAATGGTTCATCCAAAACATACTGTTCTTTTCAAACATACAGTGGATCAATCAAAACTGTGTTGGCTTTTGTTTGTGGTTGGATTAATCATTTAGCAGGGTAAATGTAGGCCTCAAATGTGAGGTGTCATCATAGGGTTGATAGTAAATGAATATGCTTAGGTATAACTAACAGTTAGTATTTTTATTCATTACAATATGTTCTTTTCAGGTGTCTGACTTTGACAGTACAGATGCTGAATCCAAAGTACACAAGTTTTAATCCTGGAGTCCTAAACCAGGAGAGTGGGGTAACGACAACAACCCTCCATACAGCTACTGCATGGTCATGCAGGCAAACAGTGCAGGCCTCATTAATCTCAAGAAGTAGTACAACTCTGATGAAGAACTATTTGACTATTTGAGCCTTTTTTTTCTTTAGGCAGCGCAGCTTTTGCACCCCCATGGAGAGGCTGGATCCATCACTCACTTAGTCTGCTTTTCTGGCAGCGAATAGCATTTCTCATGGACTGAATTTGAAAAAACTTTGTCAGAGTTAAAAATGTATAAGAAAAAGAACAATCTTAGAATGAACTGTGTCTTTCGATATAGCTGATAAGTGCACTGATAACAAATGTTTGAGGCTTCAGGGAAAATCGATGTGTCATCATTGTTACTAAAGGTGCACTATGTAACTTCTGTGGGAGTGAGTCTGTCGCCTGAAAATGTTAATGTTTTGCACTGAATGTCCCACAGTATCATCATTACCTCCCTTACTCCATGTAAAGCAGATGACATTACAGGGCAAGTTACAGGTGAGATCTGTAAGGTCAGATCTGTAAGATCAAATTCAGCTCACGGTAAGAACATGTTTAATGAAACAATGAACATTCTAAGCAAATCAACATCTACATGAAGACAAACAAGTAGTTCTCTGGAATTGTGCACCTTTAAATCAGAAAATAAATGATTATATGTTCCTGTTCCAAGAGCCTTGTGCTACTATACCTATTCCACATGGCTAAGCCAAGCCAGTCATCAGCAGCGTCTCCAGCGTGTCCACAGATGATCCACAGATCCACAGATCCACAGATCCACAGATCCACAGATCCACAGATCCACAGATCCACAGATCCACAGATCCACAGATGACCCTGTGCAGTTTCACCAGACCAAGTTCAATATGAACTCTGGAAGCTCACCAACTGTGATGTTTGTGAAATAGCCAGGAACAGTGTGGTGCAGAGTGGTCTTTCCCATGAGGTTCATATTTAATTTATTGATCAGTCCTAATTATTATGGCCAGTAATATGTTAAAATCTTTGGTTTTCAGTAAAAGATGCATTTCATTGGAAACAGTGATCTTAAAGAAGGACCACAGGGGCATTACATTCAAATGTCCTATAGACATGAAACATTTTGCATTGAACTACACCTCCTGGTGAATGCAGTCAGGCAGATGTAAACTGCACTATTTGGACCTTTTCTCATGGCATTGTATCAGAAATAATATTGTTAAGGTGTAAATAATAAGTAATCAACATGAATAGACAAATAAATACATTTATTTTCAGTGGCTCAAACATGTCATCATATCAATAAACCTTAATAGTTTGTTGCATTACCATCTAGTGGCCAAAATATGAAACAATAAAAAAAAATTAAAAAAAACACAAAACAATAAAATATTACAGATATTTACAATGACCATAACAAAGTGCATTTTAAACACTATCCACTTTAGTTGAACTTTTCTTGGTTTCATATTTGACATGTGTCCATTCTTCTCTCTCAACATACGGCTCTTTGTCAGAGTTACGTTTTCTTTGGGTAAAAAAATAAACATTTAATCTCTTATTTATATTTTTATTTCACTTATTTATAAAACAGTGTAAAAATGTAAAATAAAATACTTACATTTTTATATAAGCCAGAGCCACTATTGCAACCACAAAGACGGCTACAACTGATGTGATGACCACAGTTTTTTCTAAAACAGAAGAAAATTGGTGTAAGATTGTTAACTCAGGTGCATTGATAATAAACTTGAATTCCCATACTTCCTGAGGATCCCTGAGCACTGCCAACTCTTAACTCCTTTTTAGCTTCACTGTCCACAGGTTTGGATAGACTAGGCAGTGTATCATTGTCCACATGCATGGAAAGACTGGACTGTGCATCACTATCTGTCTGTTCAGACGGGTCAGTGGACTGGACCGGAGGCAATGATGTAGGGTTTTCTTCTGTATCTGTGAAACAAGAAACAGGATTTGTGCTTGAAATGTTGTCTTATAGACCTGTTCTTTTATAACAATGCATTTAAAATGTATGCCGTTTTATCTGGGATTCTGGATTAGATAAATTGTGTTGCTTTGTTTCATACCTGATTCATTGAAGCAAAAGACGTCAAATTTCTTGGTAATCTCAGCTCTCCATCTGACTAAACCAGTCTGGCTTTGTCCACAGTTAGCCTGTGCTGTTATACGAGGAACAACTGCCAAATGCTCATCAGTCCATCCAAACCTAAGAAAGATGGAAAGAAAGATTTGCAGCACTATTTTCATTGAAAAGCTGTTCAATATTACATGGCTAATGAGATTTACCTGCATGTTTCTAATCCTCTTGTCAGGGCCTTTACCACTTGTGATACGGAGGCGATGTTGACTCCCAGTGATTCACAGATGCTGCGGGCTTCACTCACATTAAACGCATAGTACACCTGATTCAAATTGTTGGCATAGCTCACTTGAAAGACTCCAGCAATGTTACGACCAAGTGGAGGAAAAACTGTAAAAAAAAAAACAAATGAAAAAGTTCATGAAATGATTATAATGCAAATGTACATTCAGAAAAAAATAATCTTAAAGTGACTTACCTTTGATATTGGCCATATCAAAATCACAAATGCACAGACTGACTGATGCTGCAATTGAAAGCAATAGTAACACATTCATGACTACTGAGAGTAAGCTTGTGTGAAGGATGACAAGTGCTGGGCGGTTTGTCAGTCTGTGAGGCTAACAGCAGGGTTAAATAGAAGTGGGGCTGATGGTGTGTGCAACCAGTGCCAGAAAGAACAGGAAAGGGAAAAGGGAAGAACAATTCATAGCTGATAACACAACAATGTTTGGGATATGTCAAATTTCTAAGTCTACAACACACACCTTGAAAACAATGCATAGTAATCTACATAAACTATGAGAGGTGTAGGCTGTTATATTCATATTCTTTATGATGTAATGTAACATAATATATGCTGCAATAAAACATCTTTCCATGTGAATTTGTAAAGAATATTTAGGTCTATTAGTCACTTTACTTTTGCATGTTATTTACCATTTTTGACTTCATTTACACCTGTTTTCATGTGTTATCATGTGCCACAAATCTGCTTTAGAAAGGCGTCTGTGAAGTGAAGCATAATGTTCATACATACTAGAGGTCATCGCTGTTAGGTAATATTGCAGTTCACATGAATCCCACGCCTGCTTTGATGAGTTTTGGCACATGACTACATATTCCAGGTTTTAAAAAAACAGGCACCTGACACCAGGAAGTTATACAAAGAGTGCTGACGAACACTCAGCTGAGTTGATTTGGGAATAAAACGAGATGGCCCGGAAATCATTAACGGAGAACAACAACTACATGCATGTACAGAAAAATGATGTGTTTTGTTATATAAGTCATACAATGTAATAAATGTTACACAACATTTTAAGGCACCTTTATTTTAAGGTGTGGTGTCAGAACATAATTATCACAAAATCTTAAAATTAGGCAAACTTGTGCTTAGATTAGGGGAGTATTTTGTCCTCTAGAGTTTCCACATGAACAGCCATTTCAGTGATCTGAAAACAAAATCCAAAATAACTGAAATAACTACCACCCACTTTTAAGTATTGCACCTTAGAACTAGGAATGTGCTGTTACAATGAACGCTTAAATACAAAATTACAAGACAAAACAATAAACATCATTATTATATTATCTAGTACTAATTGATCAAATTAAATAGAACTCAGTATATTTTTAAGTCACATTAAGTGCCCTAATTTTACAGGTGAAAAGTTTTAGCAAGCAATACATTTAAATATATTTCTCAAATCTCACTATAGAGTTGGTCCCTGGCGAATATCTTCCACAACAGAAGACAATCTGCAATTTTCCCATTTCAAAAAGGTCACTTCTAAAAAAAGCCACAACCAGAATTAAATTCAAGTGAGTCCGTAAGTGTGGTGATATGATATCAAAAAGCTTTGGTTGTTCTACTCTGTCCATGTACTTGATGGGGCCTGTCTGGTTATGTATCATCACGGCGAGTGTAGTAGTTTTTGAAGAAGGAAAATATACTGATGACCAGGCACATGAGCAGAACAAACATTAGGACAACTAAAAGAAGCCGTTTGCTCCAGGAGACTCTGGGACAAAACGGCCCGAGACAATCAAAGATTTCCTCCATGCTCCTGAGAAGAATCAGACAAATACATTTGTAATTGTAATGTTAGTCTCAGTACCCATTACTCATCCGCACCCACCTATTTGGTGTGATCTTCTTCCCACTTTCTTCATCTTTATGTTTCACTTCTAGAGGTAGTATGTCTGAAACACTTTCCTCCTCAGCTTTCTCTTCTTGGGCTTTGCTTTGCTTTAAGCCCTCTTGTAATCTGTGGTTTAAAAATGACAAGTACTAGTTTGCATATTGTTTACAGCAGATTGATATATATGGTGAGTGGATTCTTGAATGTGGGTCTCAGCAATATCTTCACGATAAAAACAAAACTGTGGATCAGGTCATGAAGGTAAATAACGTCCTGACTGACGCATTACTCAAACTATAGTTGACACTAGATGCATCCCGATATTAGAAATGGCAAAAAATATTTCAGAAAATATTAAGGAAGTTGAATTCTATGTTGTAAAGACAACAACTTTTGCAAGAACAAGTTATTTGTAAACAAAGTCATCCTTTGAGGGCCTTAAATGTAGTGAGTATTATGAACTAATGTGAACTTACCCTTTATTGTAGGCCTCTTCCTCAATCTTCGCCTTGAGTTCAGCTCTGATCTCCGCCCTCAGCTCCTCGATGTTGACTGAAGGCTTGGCTGCCTCACCTTCCTGGTCTGGAGAACTCTTTCCACTGTATTGTTCAAATAGGAAAGAACAGTTGACCTTGAGCATCATTACACCAGCACAGAGATGGCAGATGTTCACATTTGTATGTGTCTTTCATAATTTCAAAGAGTGGCACGATGGTATAATGGCTTCATTGTATCAGATATTATCACAAGCCACGATTCTAATCTAATCTTCTCAGAAAAAAGGGTTTGCATGAGTAAAGAGACTTTACTTTAGAGTGCGTGCCAATGCAATAATGTGCCTTCTTATGAGCATGATTTCATACTTTGATCCCAGGTGTTATTTCTCTCACAGCTCTATACAATAATCCTGATACAAAGAAGAGAACAAGGGCCTTAGACTACCTACTGCTTATCTCACACGCATTTCCAGACATGGCCCAAATGCAATCGCCACATAACAGTGGACTTAATGACCAGTCTGCAGATGAGTGGGTGAAAGCATTAAAAATGTCGTTGTAGTTGTGTCAAACAAACACAGAAGGAAGATGAAGGTGGCACTTTGCACGTCTGTTTGTGCAGCTCTTAAGATTTTGCAGCTTTAGTCAAGTTTACATTATGAGCAGGATATGACTGTAGACATGTGCCTGGACTTTGTCAAAGTCTGAGATAAATGTTTGGATTAGGACCTAGCATGCTCCGTAAAGAGTGTCTTGATTATTTTTTATGCCTCCACGATTGTTTTTACTGTGGATAGTGTAAAACACATCCTGAAACTTACAAAACAAGCTAAAGGTCCCAGCACAGAACAGTAAAGCGTTTGATAAGAAACCGCCCAAGGACAACCATTTTGAAGAATGAGAGGTGGGGCCTGAGAATGCATCAATTGCATGCATGTACATTTAACACAACAAGTCCATAAAACATACCACTCAGCCCCTGGCTGCGATGTATCTGTGGGTGCGGGAGTGACTTTTGGATCATTGGCTTCACACTGGAAAAAAAAAAAGATTAATTTAGAGCATGGAAGAATTGTTCATGTTCAAACATTTCAAAATAGTAAAGACTTTTAATATAGCATATAGGTGCATATAGTATTACACAATTAATATATCATATGTTCCTTTAATAAACAAATTTGCTCACATTTTTATTGAAACTTACACTCTGTATATTGTACTGTGTAGTGTATATTGATCAGGAACACATAACGCATAAGATTTTCAGATGGCTTTAAAAATGCCGGTTAAAATTGTACTGGTTTTGTAAGTATAAGTATATTTGTACAGGTTTTTTGTAAGTATTACGTTTTTTAAAGAAATAGTAATATGTACATATAGTTTATCCATAAAATAAGACTTAATAGTCTGGTTCACCTTTAAGTGGTTAATTGCTGAGCAAAACTTTACATAACCTTTTATTCTGCAGTTAACCTTCTTTTTGACATTTATTCAATACTCCATATATCACCAACTGCCACAGTGGACAGGAAGTCATACCAGGACAGGAAGTGTGGCACCAGAGGACGGTCCCACGCTGGGGCCTGGTCCGGCTGTTGAGGGGTTCTGACCCGGGATGTTCAGGAGATTAAACTTCGGCACCACAGCCACACTCACCCTGCGTCTGGGCAAAGCCTACGTAAGAGTGATGCAAAGAGACAGGACATGCAACTGTGTTAGCCAGAATCATGTGAATCATGAGGAAGTTACGATATGGACAGAGGATACAAAGCAGCTCTATAATATGGCATTAATAAAAAAAGATAATAAAGCTGTTACAGTCTCTTCATACCGCAGTTATGTAACTTCAAATCAAATCATCAATTTTATCAGCATATAAAATCTGAGCTCTCCCCAAAAACATAACCCAGAGTGGGTCAAGAGCATTATAACGTGTTTTGTTTCCTTCACTCATGTTTGAGTATCCATCCATCCATCTTCTTCCACTTATCCGGGGCTGGGTCACGGGGCAGCAGTCTAAGCAGGGTCTCCCAGACTTCCTTCACCCCAGACACTTCCTCCAGCTCCTCCGGTGTAACCCCGAGGCGTTCCCAGGCCAGCCTCTAGTCTCTCCAGCGTGTCCTGGGTCCTCCCCTGGGCCTCCTCCCAGTGGGACGTACCCAGAACACCTCCCTAGGGAGGAGCTCAGGAGGCATCAGGAGCAGATGCCCGAGCCACCTCAGCTGACTCCTCTCAATGTGAAGGTGCAGCGGCTCTACTCTGAGCTCCTCCCGTGTGACTGAGCTCCTCACCCTATCTCTAAGGGAGCGCCCAGCCGCTCTGCGGAGGAAGCTCATTTCAACCGCTTGTTTCCACGATCTTGTCCTTTCGGTCACTACCCAGAGCTCATGACCATAGGTGAAAGTAGGAACGTAGACTGACGGATAAATCGTGTGCTTTGCCTTTTGGCTCAGCTCCCTCTTCATCACAACGGTCATACAGCGACTGCATCAATACTGACACTGCACAGAGGCACTGTCCCCGAGAGAAATGGAGAGTCCAGCCCCTCTCAAGGAGTTGGGTTCCAGAGCCCACGCTGTGCGTGGAGGTGAGGCCGACTATGTCTAGCCAGTAACGCTCAACCTCCCGCACAAGCTCAGGCTCCTTCTTCCCCAGCAAGGTGACATTCCATGTCCCCAGAGCTAGTCTCCCTGTCCGGAGATCCAGTCGTTGAGGCCCCCGCCTTTGACCGCCATCCAGATTGCTCTGCACCGGTCCCATAAGGCTCCTCTCGCAGGTGGTGGGCCCACGGGAGGATGGCCCCACGTCACTCCTTTGGGCTGTGTCCGGCTGGACCCTGTGGGGGGAGGTCCGGCCACCAGACGCTCACCTATGAGTGCCCACCTCAAGTCTGGCTCCAGGGTGGGGCCCCGGTGGCGTCAATCCGGGCAACATAACTGGCCTCTGTATGGTACTCGTCATCATGGGGCTTCTGAACGCTCTTAGTCTGACCCGTCCTCCGTCCTGTTTGCCTTGGGTGACCCTACCAGGGGCATGAAGCCCCTGACAACATAGCTCTTGGGATCATTCGGGCACTCAAACCCCTCCACCACGCTTAGATGGAGGTTCAAGGAGGTTGAGTATTATCGTGTTTATTAGTCTGTCTATTTCCGGGGTTGAAAGTAACCAAATGATTCTAGCGAAGGTGTATGGATCTTAAAATCCCAGAGAAGCACTTCCTGTATTACCACATGACATCATAAGATAGAAAAGAAAACTCCATGTTTTTGATGAGGAGACAACATAGTTCAGAAAATAGTGTAATATAGACCCTTAGTTACTTTAGACTTCTTTCTGTACTTTACTTTACGTTTAGTACAATGATTTTATCTCTGTGTGTCATCACATCTCACAATGTGTGAACTATTGTCTGAATAATTTCCATTGTGGATCAATAGTCTAAGTCAAATCTTACTAATTATTACTATCTTAATTACTTTATGGGATCATATCTGTTGTAAAAATATAGATACTCACTTTGCCAAGAGTAACAGACATGGATCTTGATGACCGTGGAACTCCATCATCTATGAAACAAATTTATTTTGGACAATTTTACACCAAAATGATTTAAAAAATATTCAAGTTAGTCTTACCTCCTGTGTCTACAGAGCCCCCGTAACATCGATTGGAGTTCTGGTTTGCCAACTTTTTATATTCCATCAACTCAGCATGGTCTTTCTCATAAGTTCTTTTCAGATTTTCAACATATTGCATCATGACTTCTGTTGCCTTGTTCATACGCTTTTCCTGTAGTAAAATAAAATTTTTAAGAAAGTCTAGACTGACACCACACTAGAACTTCTTTTTTCGCATCTATAGCATCGGTAGTTCACATTTTGCATTCACATACATGTACTTGGGTCATATTTATACTTCCCTACAATTTACAAAACAATGGATGTTGCTATAATGGTACTACAAGCATATCATAAACATACATAAAACTATAAAGTACCTGCCGTACTGCGCCCACTATCTCTGCACGGCTGGACAGTCTTGTGGCCAATCGATGAAGCACCGACACAGTTTCAATCAATCGCTGGTAGGCCTCACGCTGCTCCATGTTCTGCCATTGTGGTGATGTAACCTGCCACATACATGAAACACATACATTCATTAATTGTCTTTCTGAAAACTTCAGAAAGTATTTGCAAATGTATAAATATTAACACATTTATTTTTAATGTGCAGGAACAGATTTAGACTGAGAATATGAGACTATTAAGGCCTGACTGCATGTGCTTATGAGTTCTTTAAATTTAATGGTAGTAACACAGTGGTTCTCAAACTATATGCAGACATCTTCTGTTGTTCATATAAGGCCGGGTTTTCCAAACAATGGCCCAGAGGCCAAATTCGGCCCCTCAAGTTTCCTACTGAATTGGCCAAAATGACCAAAAATACTATCATGCTATCATGACCTAAGTAACATTTTGATGTCATACAGACCTAACATTAATGTTGCAAACCATATTAACCATATTAGCTGTAGTGGCTCAGTCAAACCTACATCAAATACAACATTTTGAATAATACACTTCAGTGTCCTGTATCTACAACCTTCAGTGAAAAAAAGTTTGGATAGCCTTGAAATAAGTGTTCTATTTAGAGTCAATTTAATCCACATGTTTGTATAATAAGTAGTTCTATTTCAGACCTGGTTTAGCCCTGATTTAAATATACTGAGTCAATAGAAACTTTCAGGTAGGAATGTAAGAGTATTTCTATTTGTACAGGGGTTTTAAATGTTCCTTGTGGATTTGTTGATGTCTTAGTGTTTGGGTAGTTCAGAAAATGTTGAGTTGTCATGTTGTCATGGTTCATTGCACACGGGATGGGTTCTTTTCAAATATGGCCCAAACACCCATGGTGCAATACTCAATGGGTACATGAACAATTTGAGGATTGTTTTTGGAAGCCTTTATAAAGGTCCAAAAATGGCCACCATTATTAGTCCAGTTAAAGTCATCATGCCACGTCTATCACGTAAACAGTGTTTCCAGGCATTGGGTCTGCTGGAAGCGGCTTGAGCTACAGTGAGATCGCCGGGCGTATGGTTTGTTCACAACCCACAATCAGAAACCTGTATGCGCTGAAGGATGGAGCCTGCATCAATGTGAATGGAGCTCATACCCACTATTGACTATTGTGACTTTGTGTTTGTTCTTTGGTAGGTTTTGGTTGGTTGGTTTTGGTTATTCGTTACACTTAAAATTGTCAGCAACCTCAATAAATGACTCATATGAAACAAAAACATTTTTGGGCTATAAAATAAAACCTATGTTAAAAAGTATGGTCTCAAAGTTTTCATTGACTGTCAGTGTATGATGGTACTCGAGAGGTCAAGAATGTTTATTTTATTTATATTTTTATTTGATGATACTTTGTTGAAAAATGTTCAAAAGTAGTGTAATATCACATTATTATTACTACTGGATGTTTTGTTCTGTATATTTGATACAAGTCTATGCAAAATTCATTTATTTTATTTGATATTTGCTATTATATTGCAATATGTGATCTGCTGTGTCCAGGTTATTTATTTATTTGTTTTTAAATCTTTCTTAATTTAGCGTAAAATATACTCTTGTACTGTATGCTTATCAAATAGCTTATTATGACAAGATATATACTAATATAATATAATAATATAACATAATATATAATTCCAGGATTTTTTTTAGCATGCGTAGCAGAGACCATGCCCTTACTATCAGCTGATTTCATATTTTCAAAGGCTGACCTTGAGGGCGTTTTTAAACTCCTCCAGTTCCTTCTCAGTGTCTTCCTCTGTCAGATTCCTCTCCCTTTCAGCCTGTTTGAGCCGCATCTCCAGAGTGTAGTTGTCATTGCGATAGGCCAGTGACAGCTGAACAAATGCATTCTGTAGGAAGGAAATGGACAGTGTTGTAGACATAAAACAGCAGATTAAGTGTTAAGATCACTGGCTGGTGATAGCAGAGTACCAGGGTGACGCCTTGTACTAGAACATTTAAAGAAACTCTCCCACAGTAAAAACAGGCTCACATGGACTGGACTTGTGTCACTGAGGCTGTTCACAAATCAATATTAGTTAGGGCTGAGCAATTGATTATGTTTTTATGGTGACTGCAATTATTGTTCTAATCCTTTGCATTATCCAATCCAAGCTATTTAAAGCTAGCTGGGCAAGATAGTTGAAAAGAGGGCACTCTTTGAATCTAAAGTAAAGTAAACTTTTTATAGATAATGCATATGTAAAAAAAACAACACTTAAATACTTGTGTGTGTTTTCATTACTGAACAGCCCCAACATTAGTTCAAGATGCACTGCACACCTTTTTACCTGGTTGAGGTTACAAAACTGCCTGTTATCACTTTGCCTGGGTTAGGGTTGTCAGGAATGTTCCACAGTTTGGCATTAAAATTATCTATCAAATATTTGTTCAGTTACATGTGCTTTTATTGGTTGCAACATGCATTCTTACTTTAGTTCAGGGTGTGGAACATTCAGGAAAGCAATATTATTCATCATGGAGACAAGGAGCTGGTAGATCTTCCACCAGAAAAGTTCCCCAATGCTCCTTTAATGTTTGCATATGAAATGGTGGAATATGTAACTTGTCCTGGTTGTGATTGTGGAGGGGGTTCTGCCACCTGCTTATCTGCTGCTTACCATGGAGATGTTACTGTTTTGCCAAGAATGTTGTATGGCAGTATGACATTAACATTCCCAATTTACATGGAGAGTTTGGAGACACCAATGAAACTGCAGTAATAATAATAATAACACTTCATGAATACAGAATAGAATATTTCAGGCAAAACAATATGATCTCCATGGAGACAGCCTGTGATGTTGAAAGGGATGCTCTGAACGTGGGACATTGCAGAGGGGAAACATACGACCTCTGACTGTTCGACATCCCCATGGGGCTGCAGCCTGAGCCCAAATACGTCACTAAATGTGTTTGCATGTTCTCCACAGGAAATCACTTGCAGTCTCTTTGGCCTGATCAGGGACAGAAAAGCACTTTCCTGTTGACAAAACACGGCCAAACCAAATGAAGAGTGCTGGCAGCAAAGCAAGTCATCAAAAAGTTAAAAAGAGGCTACATGTATCTATTGTTCAGTGACAAGTGAAATTCATGTGCGACTGTTTTGCAACAAATGTATTATTTTACTCTATATTGACACTTTGCAGTTGATGCCATCAGCATTCCCTGGGGGCATGAAGCTAAGTGAAAGCACTACTCTGTTAGAAGCTGTTACTCAAGATAGTCTTTAATATGAGCTTTATTTGAACAAAATCTGACCAGAAAGAGTAGACTGGGTTGGAACTACAACAGGTGAGTTTTGTGCTTCTCTCACACATAAATTTACAATCACAAGCTAGTTAGTATTAGCCAACAGTTAGTCACTCGCATCTTTTTTTGTTGAAAATCAAATCTGAAAATAAGCTTTTTAAATCCAGTTTTCTTGAGTTTTCAGATTTTAAAACTTTTTTTGTCTGTTAATTTGTGCATTGTGTCACCATGGTAACTGATGAACATGCCACCAATAGAAATGCAATATAGAACACCCCCAGCATGATGTCAATGCAAAGGACAAATAATATAACTTTTTGTCTTGTAAAACATTTGTACTAACCTCAACCTCTTTCTCAGTGAGTGGAGGAGCACTGTGGTAAAATAGATGAATAGAAAAAAAGATTAATAGACTATGAAATTATATGCAACACAAAGATAAACACTGAATTACTTACCAGCCTGGTAAACCTCTGTGAAGTTTGAGTTTCCGCAGCATCACATCAGAAATATGTGGTGTGGCATCTGACTTCTCCTTGGACTCATCACCACTGTTTACTGTAGGAGACACTGGAGGACCTCCTGATTAATCAAAATGGGTAAAATAGTAAATGACTACTTAAGTAATGAAAACACAATATTTTTTTGGTTTGACATATGTTTGTGTTAGTCACTTTCATATTTGTAAATACTCAGCTAAAAATAAGTCTTATAACAACAAAAGGGTTGCATGGTTAATAACTGTACAGCAGTTTAGAGAACACAGCTAAATCTAGTTCTTCAATAAATATGTCTCTAGATGGACAAGTATTTTTACTAATCCCAAGATATATACTCATTTGTACAGGGAAAATCCATATGTCATTAACAAAGCATAGTCATTCTCTTATTAAGTCCTTGATACCTACTGCTCCACCTACTGTTTCAACATGTAAACAGCACTGCTTGTTGCATATTTTCATTGCCAGTAAATGGGTGAATGAGGGCAGAACATAATGATTCTGGTTCAGGAAGAGCACACCCTACTGTACACACTGTCTCACTCCACCATAAGGCCACAGAGAAAGCACATGACTCTTACCTTTTTCCTGTTCAGCAGCTTCACTCAATTCAGGCAGCTTAGATATGCTTTGGTTTCGCATCAACTTGTGCTCCTGTGTAGAAAACAAAACAAAACATAAACATGACATTGCTTTAAGTCACATAAAAAAGGCTAGTGAAAATGCTGGTAGATTTTCATTTTTGCTACTAACATTTACTCCTACTATCCACTTTAAGCAATTGTGTATGGACCAACCTAGACCTTTAGACTGTAGGCCTGCATTTCTACCAACTAGATTTGTATTATTTTTAGCTGGATTTGTATATTATTTAATAGATTATCCACAAAAACTTTACAACTAACTTAATGTGGCAAGTAAAGCCCATAGCTGGCTAGTGACAGATTGGTCAGGTGAGCAAAAATGTTAAGTCTTGATTGGAAATACTGCTATAATGCCTTACTTCTCTGAGTTTGGACAGTTTTTGGATGCTGACCGGCTGTAGTGGGACATCTTTGTAACCTGAGGATTTATTGACAGCAGTATCACGAGGTTTGTCTGAGAAAGTGTCCTCTGGTGTTGGGGGGAAGCTCGGTCCACCATTTAAAGGCTTCAGACTGCCGACAGTGTCCCAGGAGACAGCTCTCATTAGAGGAGGGAAGGCTCCGATGGTTTTGATCTCTGCTGTGCAGGGGGCCTGCTGCGTTGGGGGTCTTGGGACGGGCTTAGCAACCCCCGTGGCTGGAAGTTGGTTCAAGTTTCGGCCTGGACTGGTCTCGCCATCGGATTTGGTGACTATGGCAGGGCTTTTTGGTGGATCACAGTTGTCTTTCGGAAGCGCAAAGCGTGGAGATAATGTCCCAGATGATACTTTTCTCTTCTCTGCAGGTTTCCAGTCCAGCAGTGGTCGGTTTCCCTTTGTTTACAGAAATACAGGCCTGAATAAGCATACTGTATGTCTTGTTTTCCTTTTTATGGGCATCATTACAAGGACTTTTGAAGTGTTAATTTCTTTGGCAACTCACCTCATTGTCATGTGTTGTGCTAGGCTGCTCTCTTGGTGAAGGAACCTCCAGATGCTACGGAATACATCTATGTTATTTAAATAGTGTAAAACCAGTCAGGAACAATGAAATTATATACGTGACATTACCTGAGCAAATACAGGGCCTGCTTGGGTAAGATCAATTGGACTTAAGCCTAAAAATAAAATAAAAATACAGTTCTTATTCATGTCAACCATGGACAATATTGGGAAAGGCAAATTGACTGAGGGACATACTAGCTTGAGGAGCAACAGTGAGGGAGTTGCTTCTGGAGGAGCAGGGGGAAGATGTTGGAGTTGGAGTAGGGGTTGGAGAAAGACCTGTTGGGTAAAAACACATTTTATGATGATATAAAATAGTATATCTTTAATTACATTTTGTCTACTGACTGCTTTCCTCTTAAAAGATTTGAAAGATGTCTATTCTCCTAATATAAGGTAAATAGGTTCAAATTAAGTATTGATATTGTGATGTTTCCGTATTTGTAATAATAAAGAAATTGTACATAATGGTCAACTAGTTTTTGTTGTAATTTTATTTTTTGGTTCTCAAGCTGAAGTGAGAGTAGAATGAGCTCATCACTTTGTGTAAAGGATGTTATGGATGGCTCATAAGCTTGATTTGCTTTTGCTTATTCCTTTTCAAGGGCCTCTTCACCCTTTGCAGTCTTGCTTTTACACACATGTTGTTTGTCACTGTGTAATTTTGTCTCATTCTAATGTCAGCACTTTGTTACCATTATGTTCTTTTATAATCTGTACGGCACTCAAATCGTTTTACCTCCTAATCACCATTATTTATAGAAATGCCCTACTGTACTGTCCAACTGTAACATGGCTTATGCCTCACGTGTGGGTGACTCTGTGAGGCTGCTGCTGGAGCGACGGCCGCGGCGGGTCAGGAAGTGGTCGCTGGCTTTCTTCGCCTGCTCCAAAAGCTCTAAGTTCTTCTTGCGGTCTTCCTCTGACAGCGCCAACTCCGGCAGCGTGTCTTTCACCAGGTCGATTACATTACCTGTACTGTCTGCAACAACAGGCACATAGCAGCTAAATGAATGCAGAATTTAGCAAGGCATTTCTAAAATAGCACTTTACAACTACAAAACAAAATTAACTTTGAAAAAGAAGCAAATAATGTAAACATTCTCCAAAACCTACAAGGGTTATGTTTTAAGATCAATGTGCCCTTTTTTAATTTGGCGGTTCTGTTATCTGTTTGTCACCATGGAGATGTCATTGCTCTACTTGAAAAGCTCTATGGAAACAAGTAACTTGTGCAGTGATCACCTTTATATGTCAGAGCAATTGTACAGCAAGTACTGAAACATAAAATCTGTGTTGTTGTGAAGTCATTGCGAAAGAAGGATCATATTCAGTTCTAAAATTTCATACCGGAAAATTATTGCGAACGGGGCCAAAATATTCAGGTAATCAGCGCCGACTGAAGTGTTTTCTGTCCTTTTGATGTTTTTTTCTAAAACGCAAAGTTCTGAAAACATTTGAAATATGTGGGAGGACACTAATACAACACTGAATCATCTCTCAGGACAAGAATTACCAAACTTAGACTGTGAGGTGGTGTGGTGCCTCCTGATTTAAGGGCAGAATACCAAATCATAATATTGCTTTAGGCTCTTGGCAAGACTTAAATCACCAATGTAGAAAGAAAAGGAAAACATAATACCAATGTAACCAGGCGCAACTTTTGAACTAATAAAAGTGTTACAAGGAAGTCAGTTAAGGAAATGCTGTTGATCAAAATGCAAAAATAAACCAAAAGTAAGTTAAATTATGTGTGCATACCAATTGTGGTGATTGGCTCACTGGACGAAGTTCTAGCCACTCGTGTTCTCGGACTATGTGGTCTGAAGTGAGTAAACAAAACATTATACCATTTTGATATTTGCAGGTTTGTCAAAAAAAAGCAGTCTGTGTTTAGGTGTTACCTGGCCTGGTCAAGGGATCGGTCACTTTGTACAATCACAGTTGCTTGTTTTGGAAAGATGATGGTGGGAGTTCGGCTGTCTTTGGGTGTGGACTACAGAAACATATCAACTTTATGTTATTATTTAATTAGAGCAAGACAATTACTGGTTTTCATTTGACAACTCAACATCTGTAAGCCTCAAGTGTTTAATTTAAGTCAGCTGGGTGGATACATATTGCATAATAATGAACTTTGTGTTTAATGTATATTGTGAGGTTCAACATTTGGGACTTAAAGATCCCATATTGAATTGACGTTGAGCTTTAAGCCAAAAGGCGGAACAAAGTGTTTTCTGTTTGAGAGAAGAACTTGGTCTAAATATGCAGGATTTGTTGTTAGACATATGTGAATGAAACAAAACAAAATTCCAGAAATGTTTGTGATGAGGAAACAAGCATTATTACAGCCATCACAAGAAGGTGTAATATGGGCCCTTTAAGCTCTGACTGTTCTTATGCCATTTAATTGGTGTAGGAATATTTATAATATAATACTGCTATCCAATCAAACAATGTAATTCAAGTTGCTACCACTTCTTTCCAGTAATGCATTACCTATTACCTAAATGGGTTAGGGCAAAGATTGTAACCACAGCAATAAAAAACAATATTTGTCCAGTGAAGTTATTAATAGCAGCTTCAGTCATTTTGAATGATGTCTGGGCATTGAGGCATCGTTAGGGAAGATTTGACCAGATTGCACTAGGGATATCTAAATTTAGATTTAGCAACAGCAAGAATCTAGAATCAATGTTGTGGTTAAACGAAGAACAGTGTGATCTCTGTTACAAAATAACATTAAATACTTCTGTTTATTCCAAAAGTTGATAACTGACTAAAATAGTGGAATTTTCCGAAGTCAAATAGATTATATTGTGTCACTTGCATGCTTTCTGCTTAAACCAAACAACTGTAGTACACTCACTGTGCAGGGAGAGCTGGAGGAACTGTCCATCTCTTCAGGGGAATCTTCCTCCTCCTCGGGCAGGGTGGGCATGCTGGGCAATAGAGGCGGCCGTGAGCGAGTGTGGGGGAAGATGAAAACTGAAGAGGGTGCAGGTGACTTTTGGAGATGATCACTATGTTTGATGAGAGATCCCTGCCATAAATGGGCCTTGGCCTCTTCAGGCTGCAAGCACAAATGCATTACCGGTTATGGATTAACTTTTCATTTGCAAAAGATTTTCACAATATATTATTTTTTGGGCTGTATGGAGCTGAAAAAGGAAATACAACTTTACTCACAGCAACTATTAATACATTAATACTACAGTAATGGCAGTATGAATACCACTGGCAGAACTTAAGAAAAACACATGGTCAAATTTGCTGATATATTTGTGTAATCTTGGTAGGATCCAAAATTTTAAAATATAATAAAATGCAGTAAGCACTCAAATAAAAAAAAAAACTAACAAAAAAACAGACTAGAATAGATAAACCTAAGACCATCCTACAATTCATGTGTGCAACTGAAGCCATACCAAATGACCACTTACATGACAGTATACACGACAAGTTAGCGAGGACATATAGAAAGAAGTGAGGGACAGAGGAGG
The DNA here is from genome assembly GCA_000787155.1 of Scartelaos histophorus. NCBI lineage: Eukaryota > Metazoa > Chordata > Actinopteri > Gobiiformes > Gobiidae > Scartelaos > Scartelaos histophorus. The sequence continues at coordinate 574 of KN495224.1, read as the reverse complement.
AAATGGTTTATTTAAATATCTCCTGGCGAGGACACTTCCTGAGTGCATGTTAGATCAGAAATGTTCATCTTTCTCAGAATAATGTTGGATGTATTATTGTAAGACTAGTATGATATATAGACCAAACCAAAACTACTATTCATAACATTGAGGGACTAACTGTTTAACTATTCAACTCTGCCTTCAATAAAGAAAATACAAAAGCATGTACGTGGATACTTGCACACACAGTGCATACAATGTAGTCAATGACATAAAAGACATGGGTGACTTTTAAATTAGGCCTGTCATGATCACACACTTTGAAGACTTTAATAAATGATGATACTGAAACAAATTGATGCTACTGGCATAATAAAAGATGAAATAAGATAATAGTAGTAAACGATTTTTTTGAATACAGTATCATCAAAAAGCAAATGAACTGCAACAAAGAAATAGAAAAATGAACAAATTATAATTTTTTAATCCCTCTACAGCTCATATCTTACCATATTACATAAAGAAAAATAAGAAATCTCCCCCCTATTGCAACAAAAATAGCAATAAAAATATATTGTTTCAGCTTTCATAT